>JAODUP010000193.1:87500-97500 GCA_025642065.1 Paralvinella palmiformis | reverse complement strand
TAGCAGCAGTAGTAATAGTAGTAGTGGGTGTTGCTGTAGCAGCAGCAGCAGTAATAGTAGTAGTGGGTGTTGTTGTAGTAGCAGCAGTAGTAATAGTAGTAGTGGGTGTTGCTGTAGCAGCAGCAGCAGTAATAGTAGTAGTGGGTGTTATTGTAGCAGCAGCAACAACAGTAATAGTAGTAGTAACATTATAAGTTGTATTATTAATATTAGTAGTAGTAGTACACAGTATGGACACATTCTATCTATGTTCTTTAAATAGTTTAAATTGACCAACAAAATAGTCTGAATGTTCCGGTGAGAATAGCGGAAATTGAAACTTTAGTACATTAATTTTTCTTGAAAGTACTGAGATTTTGACTTCCAGTTAGTACTGTGTAGTATATTATACTGTAAAATTGCTGCAGCTCTTCCCAAACGCCAGACACTTTATTTTACAATCCGATGTTACCCTTCTCTGAGTTCGGAATTCAGATTTGGACCACTCTGTCCTCCTCCGTGTGGTATGAGGACAAATAACAGCAGTTAACACCAAATCACGGTTTTGTGGTAATGAATCGTCATGCCTCGCTAAAGAAAGTCGACACTCGCTCACTCACTCACTCGCTCACTCACCCCAATCCAACCTTTTCGGCAGACGCCTCCGTGGTCTAACTGGTAGCGAGTTGGATCTCAGATCACTACCACCTGAGTTCGAATCTCGGCATATCTGAAGTGCGTTTCATCTTTGTCATGTGCACAAAAGTGGCCGCAAAACATCAATCATAGCCAACCTTTTCGGCAAAGAGAAGCCTTTACGATGGCCTGTATACACAACTGGAAGTTAATGTGGCTGGTACAGCACAGTCTGAATGTGACGAGTACAATACAGTCTGAATGTGACCAGTACAACACAGTCTGCATGTGACCAGTACAACATAGTCTAAATGCGACCAGTACAACACAGTCTGAATGTGACCAGTACAACACAGTCTGGATGTGACCAGTACAACATAGTCTAAATGCGACCAGTACAACACAGTCTGAATGTGACCAGTACAACACAGTCTGAATGTGACCAGTACAACACAGTCTGAATGTGACCAGTACAACACAGTCTGAATGTGACCAGTACAACACAATGGTGTTACGTGTTGTGTTTTAAAGACATAATCAGTTGAACTGTGAAGTCCGTTTTCTTTGTGAACACTTCCTCTGTATATGTGCAACATAATTGCCTAATCTAACCGAACTGTTACTATAACATACGATTGATATATGGATGATGATGATGATGATGATGATTGATACCCCCAAAGGTAATGAAGAGAAGTGAAAGATGAAACACCATTCGGATATGCCCACGCCGAGATTCAAACTCAGGTGGTAGTGATCTGTTGTCCAACGCGCTACCAGCTAGACCACGGAGGCGCCCAAGACTGATATATGAAAGAATGGCATATATTATGTCATCGAACAGGATTTATTAATAATAGAGACATGATTGATTAAAATAACTAAATAGATATTACCTCTATGGCTAGATGTTGACCGCTAATCGTTATAAGTAATTAGCTGTATCTAAGAGAAGGGTTTCAGGCATTTGACGTAGTTGGAACATACTATGTCGGCCTTTAGACGCGTGTACCTTTAACAGTAAGGGGTTGTGATGCCTGTCTGCAGGGTGTTACATTCTACCCACAAGATCTTGACGCTGATAAAGTCTACTCTTTATTTTCTTTCACACACAATTAGTTTTCTAAATGGTAATTTCTACTTTCACTCCTCTGATTACGAATCTCTGCGGTGCCATTCGGATCTGCGCAAACGTTTAACGCATATCGCGATCTGGTCCTTCGTATCCAGCTCGTTGCGTGCCTATATTTTGCCGTAACCCGATCATTGAAGTCCCCCGGTTTGAATTGAAAATATGCCATTCTCGGCTTAAACGTCTTTCGGTGGCCAATATAAAAGTTCAGTTTAGCCAACGAGCTGCACACCCTTCTTGTTATTCATCCTTCGCAATAAGTGGTTGCATACTGCCAAGCATATACACAAATCGACGTTTACCATAGAACATACTAACATCCGGTTGATAACATTTAGCAATCGACACGATCTACGATGAGTGAACGCTGCTGGTAGAACTTAAATCAATCGATAACTTGGAAATGACGACTTTGTTTATCCATTACACGATCTCTACACGCGCCCATTTCACGAGAAGCTGACAAAATGATGCTCAGATTACAAATTCTAATAAATACACTTTTGAATTATGAACTTCGCGTGTATTTGTGAGGGTTATTTGATGATGCCATTTAGTGACGATTCGATTTAATGGCAATTCATCGATGTACGATTCATCTAGTGGCAATTCATCTAGTGGCAGTTCATCTAGTGACGATTCTGTTGATGGCGCGGTTGTTCACAAAACTCCAGGATGAAGCATTTTCTATATTTCATTTACCTTCGCCAACTTTGGTTGATTGATTGATCGATTGACTTTTCTTTCGTTTCATGATCTATCATCTTTAACTCCCCCTTTATTTTAATCAATTCAGTGGAGACGGCAGCGCCATTTAACGTGGTCAGCCACCCACGATGTTATGAGCCGAGAAATTAATCCCTGGAAAAGTTTCGAGTTCTTGATCGGATCGACCTGTGACCCTTGGCACAAAGTGCCGGGTGCTTAACCACTAGACCACCGGAGCTGACTGCTTGACCCATTTAGCCTACCACGTCACGTGTACACACTCTAAATGTGTACACACTCTAAACATTTGACGGGAGTCATTTACCACGTCACAGATCGTTATCGTTTACATGCCGCATTGACAGGACATTACGATATCGTTCTAAACGGAAGTTGTTCGTGTCGCTGCCATATGCCAGGCGAATATCAATATGACCGGAGCGCACTGTATCGATAATGGAAATCGATTGATTATGGGGGCAATTCCGTAACGGAGTTGGTAGTGCGATGCACGACGAGCTTGTTGGTCGCGGAATTCAACCCCAGCGTTCCCTCCGCCTGTGGGTTGTTTCATTCATCGGTTAAACGCTTCGGCCTGATCATCTTATATCCATCCCTAGGGAGAAGCCTACCGGTCATACGTTATCGGCAAAGCAAACGCCATAGCAAAACATAGCAATCACTCACTCAATCGCTCACTCACTATCTACGGTAACCGGATGTCCCACTTAGATATGGGTTGATTCGGCGCCCTAATCTCGGCGTGGGCATATCTGAAGGGTGTTTCATCTTTGGAGGTCGCTTGACCCATTTAGCATACCACGTGTACAAAAGTGGCTGTAAAATATCAATCAATCAATCGTCATCTGTTCGGCAGCTTAATTATCGCGGCGACTACCAAAATAATTATAATATTGGAGCCCAGGTTATACCATCTGTACTCTGGTCATATCCGGTTTTGACGTAAGATTACTACTTGAGGAGTGATCCGCGACGAGGGAATCCGTCTCGACTCGGGAGACAGCTGCGGGTCTATTGTAGAACGAGCGGGTGGCCTTTGTGTGTCGGCTGTAGAGATGCACCAGTAAATAAACGGCTATCAACGAGGTGGTGTGGTGTGAGTGCGCATGCGCGTGAGTCTGCACGTATGCGTGTATCTAGGGGGTGGGTTGGAGTGTGGGGAGAGTATGACTGGTAGTCTAACGTGGTCCGAGATGGCTGATGGCAGTTGATGCAGTTGCCGTATTTGTGTCACTCAAGAGACACAAGACCAGCTGTTGACATTGTGGTCGTCAGACAGGTGGGTATTCTGTAGTTAGTGACGTGTTTCCGTTCAGTACACGGCTTGGTTCGATCTTTGGCGAGCGACCGTCGGCTTGGATGATGTGTTGGGGAGGTTGTTATGGAAAGGGGATTAGCTCAACGGGGCTGGTGGTATAGTTGACATTGATGGAATAGTATAGGTGATGTAGGTATTTCTCTTCTCTCTCTCTCTCTCTCTATATATATATATATATATATATATATATATCTGTGTGTGTGTGTGTGTGTGTGTGTGTGTTTGCTTATTCGTTTGTTTGTTTTATGTTACACATAATAAATAACAAAGGCATCGGTACAGGTTTTGATGATGTTTATTAATCTTACAGAATTGTGACCAAACGCTCATCACCTGAATAGAAAAACCAGTTCATATCCCGTCTTTGTTCAAACACGTTAACATTTGTGGTTCATATCTAGAACGAAGCGCCACTCAACTCTAGGGAAACAACCTATTTTGACCAGAACAATTGAAAAATTTCCCACAACAGTGTGTGTATGAAATGTTTCCCACATTGTGTATATGAAACGTTTCCCACAATGTGTATATTAAATGTTTCCCACAGTGTGTGTATGAAATGCTTCCCACAGTATGTGTATGAAATGTTTCCCACAACAGTGTGTGTAAGAATTTTCCGTATCGTAGCTCTGGTCGATTAATCAGGTAAATTTACACTTTATAACCAATCATTTCAACTACTCCTTGGTGATGTTAGATGATCCACATTCGCTCCAGAACTCCAAGATATGGAGAAAGGTGCGATGCGTCTGCGTGTATGTATTCGTTTGCGTGTGCGTGCGCGTGTGTATGTGTGTGAAAACAAGTGCTGGTATGTGTATATGAGCGTATGTTCTAGCTAATCTAAAGAACGCTTTTCTTCAAATTCAGATTATGTACGTCGACGCGGGAGGTCGGAATTACTGATCCGTTACCATGGTAACAGAACATTCATCAGTCTAAAGGCGATACTCACGCACACGCACGCACGCACACACGGACGGGTGGACTCCCCGCGGACGTACGTCCAGCATGGATACAACCGACGAGTCGAAATTAACCGACTCGGATGACCGACAATTGGCGGCCGAACTCGAGAATCACCGGATACCGGCGAACGAGAAATCAGCGGCCAAAGACGAACACGGACGTCATGGTTGTTGGTGCTGGTGCAGCGCCGACTGCGGCGACGAGAATGGCGCCAATGGGTGTTGTTGTCCGTGCATACCGAAACGGTATGTGACGATCTTCCTATTATCGCTCGGTATGCTGGTAGTTCACGCGATGAGGGTGAATCTGGCCGTCACAGTGGTCGTCATCCTGGACAACACCGTCTTGCCGAGTCTCCTCAGTGAGGTAACCGAGGTAGGTCAGCGCGTACCAGACGACCCGACACTGGCCTCATGTCGTCCCGCTGTCGGGCTTATATCGGCGTTCAATTGCTATTTAATTCCTCCTTGTCATCTTTACCGGGCAGTGGCGCCTCCGTGGTCTAGTTGGTAGCGTGTTGGACCACTTATCAACACCAACCGGGTTCGAATCTAGGTATGGGCATATCTGAAGGGTGTTTCATCTTTGACTTCGCTTCATCACCTTTGGAGGTCGCTCGGCCCATTTAGCCTATCATGTACACAAAATTGGCCATAAAATTGATAATTATAACAATTTGAATGTTGTTATTTTTTAGTACCATATTCGGATAGCTATTGCCATTTAGACATGTAGTCATTTTAATTAAAGCACCGATAAAGAAGTGAATGAATTAAGATGGAAGTTGCGAATATTTCGTATTCCCACTTACCCTAGTGTATAAAAAATACTGAAATATCAGTAAAACGCAAAGAGTAAACAATTAGGGTTGGTGACGATTTTAGTGTTATAACCTAATTAGTTATATGGAATAAATCAAATAAATAAATAAATTAGTTGGGATGATTACATCGGGTTTTCCCCAAACGAAATTGCATTTAAATAAATTAAACAATAAAGTATATTTAGAAAATAAAAACATCCACAACGAGCAATAAAAACCCAAACCAAACAATGAAGATAAATGTTAATTTATCGGATTATTACTAAGTAATCTTGTTTTATGTGCATTTTAAAATAAACAAACTGGTTGTGTATGTGTTTATGTGTTTTCGCATCTGATATTTCGTTATTAGGATTGCCATCTTGAAGAACGCGCTAATCCAGTGCCTAGTCTGATTTTAACGCGTGTACGTTTATCCGGAATGAAATTGCTGGTCAGCAAAATTCAGTCACGTGATCTGTTACGAAGCCCAAGCTAGCCTGGACGTGAAAACTATCGACCTGCGATAACCTCTGAGCCGAAACACCGGCCCAATTCGTGTACCCCACCCATTATGTCACACGTTGGGGGAAGTAAGCCAGTCTTTGAGTGAGTGAGTGAGTGAGTGAGTGAGTGAGTGAGTGAGTGAGTGAGTGAGTGAGTGAGTGAGTGAGTGAGTGAGTGAGTGAGTGAGTGAGTGAGCTTCAGTTCAAATTCAGCTTCATCCATTTGAAATATATTTGTCCAAATCGTATCATCGATCACTTCGGCTCAAATATAGAAACAAAAGAAACATCATCTTTGAATGTGACCAAAATACCATCTGAGATAATCGGTTGTCAAAAGAATTCCTGATCATATGACTCGTGGCTCTACGTCATTTGTTGATTCAATTCAATTCAATGTAAACTTTTATTGCGCTTATTTTCGGTTAAGAGAATTCTAAGGCGTGAAGATGGTACTGGATACTGGTTTTGTTGGTTCTCAAAGCTCTCGGTTGGACGCTTCTGGAACCGATGATTGAGGTAAATCTGCGATTCGAACTTCGGTGTCGACGTTTACAGTGCGTTGCGTTACCGACTGCACCGCGACGGCGAGACAATATGCGGTTAGGATGCGAGCGGACCTTGACTCGACCCCGTTTACTTCCCGATGAGCCTTCTCTCGAACTCGCAGGTTGACTCAGCCAGTGATGACTCTTCGATTGCTCAGAACTGATCATTCCCGTGAGTCCGTGATTGTCGACTATCAACATACCTCGCGGGGTGTTGATCATTCGTCGTACCGTACTTGGTCGCAGCGGCGAACAGGAGCGGAAAGTAGCAAACCGCTATCCCAAGTCTTTAGAGCAGTTCTCTTCGAGCAGAGCTAGAGATGTTTCCGTGGCTTATTCTGGTTGCGCCTTTGGCGACAGATCTCGAACACCGGAGTTCAAATACTGGTCTGGGTCTGTCTGAATCCGAGGGATGATTAATCCTTCACTTCGCCTCATTACCATCAGAAATCACTTGATCATGATACCCCTCTATCATGTAGACAAAACTTTTGTGCACAAGATAGGCTAAATGGGTCGAGCGACCTCCGAAAGGAATGAAGCGAAGCTAAAGATGAAACATCCTTCAGATATGCCCACGCCGAGATTCGAACACGGGTGGTAGTGATCTGTGGTCCAACACGCTACCGCTAGACCACAGAGGCGCCCCTTTCATCATTTGAAGAAACCCCTGAAACTGATTATAAGATGACGATGATGATGATGATGATAATGATGATGATGATGATAATAATAATAATAATAAAGTGCTATACTGTAAGTTACCATCTGTGATTAAACCATCGATCGTGACAAATATTTACTATTTGCTTTTCATTGACTAACTTTGACAAATCGATCTCCATTATTGGAGAAATAAATCGATATTCATTCTGCAGCGATTCCCTTAGTTCGGTCAACTCTCTGTTTGGTAAAACCTCCTCATTTCACGACTCGTACGCCACCTAGAGGACGTTGTCCGCCTATAGGCGTCGCGGCATCTGAGCTCGTAATACGGTCACGGCGTCAGGTCAACAGTTGGTACAGACGTATTCCGATCACAAAATTCGCATTCTCTTTGACTGAACTGAATTATCTGTCTTTGCGTCAAAATACGTTCGGGGATATTGATCTGTTTTCAACATAAATGTGTATTTGGACTTCCGATGACACTTAGACACACTGAGTACTTTTGTGGTCAAATTGAGGGATACATGAGTGGGGCTGTGTTCTTAGTTTAAAATTGAGTATTATTTTCTCATAATAATTATCTGTCTTTTTGTAAAACAATACGTCTATTCATCGATTTCGATGCTACATTGTATTTGGCAACTCGGTGGGCCTCAAACTGCCAACAATTTTAGAACTAAAACCTAAAGTTGACTATTTTTGGACGATGTTTCATCCAATAATGATGTGCTACGCTGAGTGAAATAAGCACTCAGTCGGGTACCCGCTGGATTGAAGTACGTCCAGCATCTGGAGGGGCGGGTTGGAATGTAGCCAATATCAGATAGCTTGTTATGTAATGGACTGTGACCGAGCGACCTCGAAAGGTAATAAGGCAAAGTGAAAGATGAAATATCCCACATACATAAATGGCCGGGTATTGAACCCGGATGTTGTAGGTCCGTGGCAATGTTGTTGTTATATATGTGGAATTGACTTGTTTGAGTTGTTGTTGTTGTTATTACTCTTGTTGTTGATAATTGAACTGCTTGTTAGGAATCAATGTGTCTCATCTTGACTGGGTGTGGCTTATAGAAACGTCACGATCGAACTATGCCACTGAATCGGGTAATAACAATTGGCATTGTAATTGTATTAACTTAGGTCACGTTTAGAAGGAAAACCTCCGACACAGACGGCGCTAGTTTCGATTTAATGCTGAACTGATGAATTAGCAGCTGGACAGATTTTCAAACAGATTGATTTCTACACAATCCCTACTTCGGCACGCTCACACACACGCACACACACGCACGCACTCACACACGCGCACACACACACACACACGCGCGCGCAAGCACACACACACACGCACGCATACACACACACACACACAAGTATACATACACACACGGACGCACAAAGGGATGTGCGATTACTAAGTGCTTTTCGGCAAAATAGCGACCTAATTCCCAACGGTACAAAACAACTGTTCATATAAAACGTTGCTTTGGCCTACTTTAAATCGTGCCACAAGATCGATAGGTTCTAATCGGTGCTGACCTATGTCGCGTGAGGAATGTTTGTGGCCAGTCTTTGAGTGTTTGATGGCTACACGGATGGATTCAGCCCGATCTTCAATAGCCAGAAGCGTGAGCGATATTCTCGGTCAACGCTATCGAATGCCCTGTGATAGTCTCATCATCTTCAGCCGTGATCAGCCCAATGCAGGATGAAAACCTTACTCCTTAGCATATTGCCTCCAAATGTCTCGGTTTGTTGCTGTCATATGCCAGTTCGCGTTGCCCCAGTATTGTTGTAGTAGTTCGTCTCTTCACATTTTTCGTTGCCACCCTCGATTTCTCTCGCCACCCATGGCTGTCCAAACTGTCAGTGCTGCACTCCATCTGTTATCCGTTCTGCGGCTGATGTGACCTGCCCATGTTCATTTCCTGTTTTTAATCATTTCCATAGCAGATTTAATCATTAAAGGTAGATCAAGACAACGCATCAAACTTACTCATTTCTTCGCCACGAACATCCGTAGTCATTGCATCACACCATCAGACACTGTACGTAATCTTGGTGTTTCTTTTGATAGCGATTTTCATTTCAGAAAACATGTATCTCTGACATGTCGCTCCGGCTTCTATCATATTCGTGACTTTCGCCGTATTAGGCGCTATGTTTATCGTTTAGTCGCCAAAACCATTGCTACAGCAGTCTTAACTAGTAGGCTTGATTAATGCAACTCTCTTCTTTATAACGTTGCATCACCGTTTGAAAACTCACCTTTTCAGACTTGCTTATCCTTCCTAAGTTTTCACTCCATCTGATCATTGTTGATGAACTTTGCATCATACCCGGACTATGAGTTTGCCCAACCCCTGTACTAGCTGCGCCACTAAGCACAATTCTTTTCGATGATATTGGCGCTATAGAAGTTTTGTAATTATTATTATTATACCCATAACTTTAGTTTGGTCCCTCACCCACTTGTTAGTTTTTCAGTCTTTATAAATGATGTTGAGCATGTTTCGTTCCGTGTTGTGTTGTGCTGCAGACAATTTCTTTTCCATTTTTGTCGTTAATGTCCAGGTCTCTGCTACATATCTCATTGCTGGAAGGATGCACTGTTTGAAGACTTTTCTTTTTAGGCATATAGATAGTGTGCCCTTGATAATTGTGCCGTGTCTTCTAAGTGCTCGATAGTCTAGTATGTGATAATTATGT
>JAODUP010000193.1:75000-82500 GCA_025642065.1 Paralvinella palmiformis | reverse complement strand
CCATTTACGGAAAATACATTTTACCGACATCCGACTCATTTTATAGGGGTGGGTCATATATATATATATATATATATATATATATATATACGTAATTAATCGGGTTTTCATGATGGAAATAAACGTCACTAAAAACTTTTAACTGAATCACGGTTATTGTTAGGTTTGGTCTGAAACTTGTATGTGACTAATTAAATACACACAGACACATCGAAATACATACATACATACACAGACACACATACATACATACGTACATACATACAACATACACAGACACACACACAGACTGGTGAGACATTATACATGTCTGAGCAAGAAAAGTCGTCACTGAAGAAACGTCCAGAGTTTGAATTCACGGTTCGAGATTCTCTGTTCCTGTGCCTTAGTATACACAGCTAAAACACACACACACACACACACACACACACACACACACACACACACACACACACACACACACACACACATATATATATATATATACACATACATACATAGACACACATACTCATAAATACATACACTCACGTGCATAGACACACCCACATACATACATAAACAGACACGCACATGCACACACACATACATATATATTTATATGTAATGCCATATACACAAATATTGAAATATATGTGTCGTGATACAGATATTAGGTCAAGTGTACAGGATCATCAAATTGAAGTAGATCACCTAAACCCCTCTCCCCCCTCCGTTGAACTGCTATTAGTTAGATAGAGTATAGTGAATCTGTTAAAAATTTCTCCCAAAAACGGTCCAAAATAACTAAATTGTAACTAATTATGTTATGGTGCTCAAATACAGGTGGCTTTAGTGTATACCTAATAGGGGCACTTTATAAAATATATTATTATTATTATTATTAGAGCCACTAATACAAACATTATTTCGACGATCGTTTACTTGATTTGACGTTTTCAAATCTCCATTAAATATACAAGAAGTTTGTGTACACGATGAGTGCTATGCTCTACTCTAATAGCCATTAATGGCTCCATCACGGGACAATTAGGAGTATCAGTCGGCCACATATCCCAATCTTGACCAGTACCGAACTAAACAAAACCATTCACTTACCCATTCACCCACTCTCTCACTCACTCACTCAAAAGGTTTGTCACCGACGAACTAACGCGTTCTGACTGTGTCTAAAATTTACTGAGAACGGTATGTTTGGAATAGTTGGTAATGAGACGAAGTAACCTTCAGATATGCCCCCGCCGGGATTCGAACACGGGTGGTAGTGATCTGTGGTCCAGCACGCTACCGCTAGACCACGGAGGCGCCCAGTAGTTGGCGTTAGGAAGATTGGTTTGCTATATATATATATATATATATATATTGTAATTTATTATCAGGGATTGCTATCATGGTGTGGTTCGTGTTGTGGATTACGTTATCATACGAGAAGCCTGGATATCATCCTTATATCAGAGAAAACGAATTAATGGCGATTGAAAAGGATCAGGGATCTACGTCAATTAGTCATGAGGTAATGTCGATCTTGAGATAAAGGGTTCTGTTCTGTTCTCTCAGTGGGTGGGCGAGTGGGGATTTGGTGGAGTTGTTTTGCGTACGTGCGTGCGTGCCTGTGCGTGCGTGCGTGCGTGTGTGTGTGTATGTGTGAGTCTTAGAACAGGCGAGTAAACGTTTGATTGATGATTCGGCGAGTGAGTGATTGAATGGGTGTGTGGATGGGTGGGTGGGTGTTTGAGTGAGCGAATAAGTGAGTGAGTGGGTGGATAAATGGTTGGTTGGGTGAGTGAGTGAGCGAGTGGGTGAGTGGTGTTACATGTGTACCTGGATACCTACGTAAACACACATCTGTGCACATATACACAAATTAACACGATTATGTCATCCATATGTGAATTGCGTTGTGTGACGTCATACATCCATCCACAGGACGCCAAAGTACCCTGGAAGTGCATCATGACGTCACTACCCGTACACGCCCTCAACATTTGTAACTTTGCCAGGAACTGGATCTTCTATCTGATGTTAACCAACGAGCCTCTCTATCTGACAATGTTTGGATTCACAGTAGTCGAGGTTAGTAGCCCAAAATTGGGGATGAATGGGTGGGTGGCAGGGGGGGGGGGATGATGGAGGATGAACAGGTGTCAACATCGCGACAGGTAGATCGGGCCATCTCACATAATATACGTTTATCACGAAGAAAATAACAAGGTAGCAGCTGTCGGCTGTTTTAGCTCATGTAGCAGCTGTCAGATGTTACAGGTCATTATCCTGTTACAATTAGTGCGATTATCAAACTCATGACGCTATGACAATACGGTTAATGTTGAAGAACCAGATGACACGAGGTGGCTGCTTCTGCATGCATGTACACAGGTGCGCATGCACACGTATATACAAGAGGATGTGCTCTTGTGGTGCTGTAATTAGGGACTGCGCTCCCAAGCCTCCATGTCATGGGTTCAAATCTACTTTATACTTGTTGGAGTTGTCCCTCGGCTATGACTACCGTGTGTAACCAGAGCCAAAGCTAAACAAAGATCTCACTTACTCAGTCATCCATGCGTATGTAAACATTTGCAATCATAAAAATAAAACACATCGCGTTAAATCGCTAGCCAATATCTGGCATTGTATTTAGTTCAGAGATGCTTTTGGAACACGAAGCGTCTACACGTACGTGAGCCGTGCGTTTAGACCCGTAGTCTAAACGTACGTGAGGATGCGCGCGCATCTCTTTATGTGTATGAGGATGCGCTCGCATCTGTTTTTGAAACGATAATGGCGGAGTTAGTGTCTGTCTTGTCATATACGTTTGTCTAAGACACAGCAGTACGTCTCGCAGTTGTAGAACTTATGTATATCAACGCGCATGCTCACATACGTTTAGATGCCCCAATACTAAAGATACGGCAGTTAAACTACAAATCGTATAACCGGAAATAAAAACATACGCATGCGCATAATGGCTCACGTACGCGTAACCACTGCCTGTGAAAAAAATTATGTTGCCCTGTTTTAATACTGTTGTTCGTAAATACTTAAACCTCTTTTATGAGAAGCAGGTCGTTGGCAGTGTTATTGCACTGCATGGCACCATAACGTTTTATTGCGACACGTATAATTGTGACGACAGATTATTTGGAAAATTGAGTTAGCTGTACATTTAAACAATTAATTTGTCTGAAATTCAATTTAATATGTGTCTTGCTTGCTAAAATTTAAATGCATGTACTTTATTAAAACAACCTTTTTTTTCCAGATTTATCCAATACCAATTACTCTGTCACTTATATGCATAATATATTGTTGACAATTATTTGAAAAATGAAAGGGAAGGACACTAGATTTATCATATCTTTGCGTACAATGTTTTGCTGTAATTGTTTAAGTTAGATCAGTTTCTTTATTATATAACACAAAACGTATTAGTAATTCTAACTTGCCTTTAAAAGCTGCATTCTATATGTACTAATATATAAAATTTGTTTTCTATTTAGGTAGTAGTCGTTTGATCATAATTCTGTAAGAATTATAAACATCACGAAAACCTGAGCCCACGCCTTTATTATATGTAACATAAAATGCACACACACACGCACACATACACACGCATACATACATACGCACACGCACACAAGCATAAACACAAACACACAGACGCATACACAGGGACGTTCCTGCAGTGCAGTTGACAGCGCGTTCTCCTTTAAACCCTCAACTTGTGTGGTCGAATCTCACCGGTTATTTACACCCGTTAGACGTTTCATCCACCAGTGAAAGGTCTCGGCTACTGACTGAGTAACGCTACGCGTACACGACAGTCGATGATTTAAGAATCAAACATCTGAGATTGGAATTATTTGATGATCATTTGATGATCATTTCTATTCAAAGGGCCATGTAGATGGCGGATACATATCGGTGATCATGAAACTCAGCTCTCAGTTTACAGGAGACGAGTATTAACTGTATTCGTATTATCTAACAACAGATACTAAATAGTGTAAATAGTGTATCTCGCGGTAATACGGGACGGTCTTAATAATGACGCACGAGGAGTGTGCGCTTATTAGGACAGCTGATTAATTATGTTGGTCGTTGAATGACGCTAATCGACGCGACGATGTAGTGAAGATAATGCCATTATGCTCCATTAACGTAGCTCTTATCTGTGTTGATCTCCCCAGAACGGTCTATATTCGGCCCTTCCTCATGCCGTAATGGCCGTAGTCGCCATTAGTACAGGGCCATTAGCTGACAGCCTCATACAGCGTATGACCTTCTCGAGGACGACAGTCAGAAAGATCTTTACCGGAGTCGGTAAGTTGATCGGTTGATGGGTAAATAGGCCGGATACTGATCGATGTTTCCGGTGTCTGTTGGGTTTTGAATTGATGTTGGCAAACAAAGAAATAAACAAACAAAGAAATAGGGAAATACATAAACAAACACACTATCATTCACACATATTATGATACCCTCACTGTGGACTGTTATTATCTAATTATATAGTGTTACCTTTCCGTCTGACATGTTTCCTTTGATCATTTTATTTACTGATGGAATCTCTCCTTGGTCATATGTCCCAGTGTTGAGGATTAACAAAAGTTCTATCCCCCTCTCTGTAATATATATATATATATATATATATATGTGTGTGTGTGTGTGTGTGTCTTTCCCACTATCTCTCTCTCTCTCTCTGTTCGTGCGTGCGTGCGTGTGTGTGTGCGTGAGTGTGTGTCTTTATACATACTATTTATCTGATAATATCATTCAGATATATATGAATTAATTGCCAAATATCACTAGTACACCATCCGTATATCGCCTCTAAATCAATATATCACCTGTGTATCACCTGTGTATCATTGTGCCATCACTCCAATTCTTCAGGATTCGGTACAGAAGCCCTGTGTTTTATCATTCTCGGATTTATATCAACTGGCACGCCTGCGATAACCTTCCTGACCTTGGGTATTGGCATCAGTGGCATATCGATATCCGGTTGGCAGATAAATCATCTGGATCTGGCACCAAGGTAGGTCATTGAGTCTGGCAGATAACCCAGTTCCATATTTAAATTACAATTAATTAATGAAGACACTCATCGACATTCGGTCACATCATAATATCACCATCATTACCATCATCATCATCATCATCATCATCATCCAGTGATATATTCGTACAAATTATGTAATGGGTCTGTATTTGTATTCAGTTAGAAACGCATCATCATCATCATCATCATCATCTTCATTATCTTTATGTAAAAGATTTTTTTTCTTTATTTCACAATCAAAGCTTAGAAATATTAAATGTATATATGACTCAAAAGATGAATCATCATAAAACGCTGGATTAGTCATCAAAACAACTGTCTGTTTGATCTTTTCAGACTGGCTTTCTTTAAATATTGTATGGCTTATAATTATATATATATATATATATATATATATATATATATATATATATATATATATAGAAAGAGAGAGAGAGAGAGACAATTTATTCACATATATTTATATGTCTGGGTCATTCAAAATGTTTTGCTTTAACAATTTTGTGCACGAAACAGGAGCACGATCTACTTTCAAGAACGATAGGATATGGTTACGACGAATAATTAGGTCAAATCGATGTATATTTGGCTACGTCATAGCTCCTTATTTGGGCCTACTGGAGGTAAACGATGTCTGTCCAGTCTGTTACTGGACTAACTGATAACAGAGATACGATGAGAGATTCGTCGTCTCTTAAAAGGTTTAAATTTGTTCTAAAAGTTCACCCGTTGAAAATTGCTTTCACCAAAACATTAAGTTGATCAATTAAGACTCGTGGTGGGAAGGGAGCTTTAGTAAATCTATGCATTAATTACAATTATTACTACTACTACTATTACTACTACTATGATTACTATTACTACTACTATTACGTTTGCTGCTAATATTACTACTAGTATTACTACTATTAATACTACTACTGCTGCTACTTGTACTACTACAATTACTATTACTACTACTACTACAACAATTACTATTACTACTACTACTACTACAACAATTACTATTACTACTACTACTACTACAACAATTACTATTACTACTACTACTACTACAATTACTATTACTACTACTACAATTACTATTACTACTACTACTACTACAACAATTACTATTACTACTACTACTACTACAATTACTATTACTACTACTACAATTACTATTACTACTACTACTACTACAACAATTACTATTACTACTGCTATTATTACTACTATTATTATTATTACTCCTATTACTACTACTATTACTACTATTATTAATACTACTACTATTATTACTACTACTACCATGCACTTACGGAATATTAAAATTAACAACATAGCCTATTCAGTGTCCCTTCTTTCATAAATACGACGCTCTGATAACACACCATGCCATAAACCCCCATCTTTGGGTTAGAATACCACTAATAACCTATATTTGAGGGATGTTTCATCGGGGAATTGTACTTCTGAGTCGAAACAAAATCCTGTGCCATCTCCTATACGTGCCTCCAGGAACTGCTGAAAACTGTCCGAATGTATTAGGTACTATGTACTATGAACTACTAAGTGTTACAACGTGTTTTGTGTTTTCTGATATGTTGTCTGTCGTATTTAATTATTGTTATTGTTGCTGTTTCCACTCGTCCAAACTTTACGCCACCGACCCACGATACTTAAGACGAATAATCTTAATAAGTTAAAACCCAGTTTATTAAGACTGAGTTACTATAGCGTTGACTAATTCACCCACAAAAGAAGAATATAACCTGGATACATTTCGGAAATCAACATCCCATACTAATGGAACATTACCGTCTACTATGGAATATGGGCGCCTCCGTGGTCTAATTGCTAGCGCGTTGTACCACAGATCACTACCATTTGAGTTCGAATCTCGGCCTGGGCATATCTGAAGCTGTTTCATCTTCGACTTCGCTTCATTACCTTTGGAGGTCGCTTGGCCTATTTAGCCTACCATCTGCATAAAACTGGCCGGTGGACGACGTGATCGTGGAGGCAACATAAAGTTTTATGGACGCTAAAATTGAAGATTATGTTATTTTTAGAGCTGCGCCAGTTACGCGTTATTTACGCTTCACAATCTGTGGAGCGCCTCCGTGGTCTAACTGATAGCGTGTTGGATCACATATCACTACCACCTGAGTTCGAATCTCGGCGTGGGCATATCTGAAGGGTGTTTCATCTTTGACTTCGCTTCGTTACCTTTGGACGTGGCTCGGCCCCTTTAGCCTTCCGTGTGCACAAATGTGGCCGTAAAACATCAATCATCATCATCATCATCATCTACTACTACTACTACTATGTATAAGAAATGTCGAGTAACCAAGAACACTCGATCTAAACCTGTTGTGGACGAGCCCGCTAAGCTGAATCTTTGACCACGACTTATTGGCCACACCCAGCGAAGTAAAACAAGAACCATTAGC
>JAODUP010000193.1:52500-70000 GCA_025642065.1 Paralvinella palmiformis | reverse complement strand
TTGACATTTTCAGGGATATCAAGCCTTACTCACGAAAAAGGGCCACAGACGGTATTAACTGGGAGAAATTAGCTGCAGCGAGTGCAGACGTGCACTCGGAGCAGCCACCTGTGCCGCCGACACATGGCCCCGATCCACAACAAGAACTGGATTGGCGTGTATTTGTTTGTGTTGATATAAGTTTAATTGATAAGTCACCACACTGGACCTGAATGCGAAAATGTTTCCCCCCTCCTATCGCATGACGTCATTTAAAATAAAGTGATATTTATCGGGACACGGGAGCCCGCTGGATACATGGGGCTCTCCCATTTGTGGCCTATACGGGAATGTGATATTGTCTTGGCTGCGGGAACCATGTTTATATTAACATATGCTATTAATCCCTTAATTTGAGCGATGATGCGTTTTGTTAACTTTAGACGTAGGCTGGTATTCGAACCCCAGAGTGATGCAGATCTGTCCACGTTACCATCTCAGCCACTCAGAAGCAGGGCAGGCTGTAATAACGGCGTTTTCATATTCGGGGAGAGGTGGTTCGGTAATGACGTGACTAGCTAGAAAATGGAAGGTTCTCGCGTCGATTCCATCAGTGTACTCACTGGCTGACTCAGTCGTAGGAAGATAAAAACAGACAAGAGTGTCGTCGTAGTGTCTCTCCCGTTAATATTAATAATTGTTATATGTTAATAAGTTATCTATTTATGTGTTCTGTTAATATTCCTTTGTCTTAGTATTCTCTGTTAATTCCATTCATATTCATCTTTTTTATTCCTTTTCATATTTTATCATCCTTTCTATTAATGCTGCTTATTAATACGGTCTTTGTAAACGCACCCGGCGCTTCTATCAAATTCTACCTGACCTAATTTAACGCCCTTACATAGGACGCCACCTGGTGTCAATTTACGATGTTCCAACAACTCTTCCGGCAGAATCCCGGGTGAACTTTGTCGGATAGTAGACATCGCGTGATCGATGAAGTAAGGATTGATACGAGCGGGCGGAGAGCGGCCATCGGGGGAGCATCGCATGTACGGGGACACAGGATGTAGAATCCGTCATATTGGTCGGATCAGTGATGAATATCCGGCTTGCGCAGTGACGCGTGAAATGTTGTCCGCGCAGGCAATCGAGTGAAATGAAAGCTGATACACACTCCAGACGTAGGCTGGTATTCGAACCCCAGACTACTGCAGATCTGTCCACGTTACCATCTCAGCCACTCAGAAGCAGGGCAGGCTGTAATAACGGCGTATTCATATTCGGGGAGAGGTGGTTCGGTAATGACGTGACTAGCTAGAAAATGGAAGGTTCTCGCGTCGATTCCATCAGTGTACTCACTGGCTGACTCAGTCGTAGGAAGACAAAAACAGACAAGAAATACAATATCCATAATGATGAACACTGTGCACGTCCAGATATTGTACATATCCAGAATGTTGAACACTGTGCACGTCCAGATATTGTACATATCCAGAATGTTGAACACTGTCTACGTCCAGAGTTTGTACATATCTAAAGTCAAAACAGTATTAGAGCTGAATTCGACCTATTAAGAAGAATAGAATAAATAAGTAAACAAAAACATATCACACACGCGCATGCGCGCGCATACGCACAAGCACGCACGCACGCACGCACGCACGCACGCACGCACGCACACACTCACCTGATTGACCTGTTTATTAAATCAATGTTCTGTTAATAGGTATCTCCAAACACACCTTCACTAAACAGCAACAACAACAATAACTAGAAACAACAGCAATAACAACAAATATATAACAGTTGCAAGTTGCAATTATCTCCAAATAATTGCCTTATCGGTAATGTGGTGTTACCCTTTGATGACGTCACAACATCACTGACACACCTGGTATGCCACAAACTGTAATGGGCGCAAACAGCTTACAATGATCGATGCACGTAAACAACATTCGACATATAAACAGTAGTCAATATTAAACATAAACTTATATCACTGCACATATAATAATAGTACACTCGTAGATTGTTGTCATATTTTTTGGTCTTTAATTTTTCTTGTTGATGTCTTACTCGTGTCTGGATCTTCTCCAAGTCAGTCGAGGGCGCCTCCGCGGTCTGTAGTTTGCGCAGGTCTGAACCACCCGAGTTCAAGAACGAAAAACCCACAGCCCCTGTCAATCTGTCAATCTGGTAAACATTTGTCCGAAATGGTTAGAGTATTAAACCGTAAAAGATCAGTGATAATCTAAGCACTTACAACGACCTTAAATCGACCGTGATAACGAGGCTAAACGATAGATCATATTCACTCTTTCGCTAACCATCATCCTCACCAGGTGTCGCTGTAGTAGTTTGGCCATAACAGGTTTGTCGACTGTGTGTCTGTGTCCTTAAAGCTGTCTCATTATTGGTTTATTATTAACGTTATTTTATTCATTCAAAAGTCGGGGCGCCTCCGTGGTCTAACGGTAGCGTGTTGGATCACAGATCACTACCACCCGTGTTCGAATCTCGGCGTGGCATAATCTGAAGGTTCTTTCATCTTTGACTTTGATTCATTACCCTTGGAGGTCGCGGGGCCCATGTGCACAAAAGCGGCCGTAAGACATCAATTATCATCTTCATCATCCATTCGAAAATCGACCTTTTAAACTAAAGTTATTTCCCGCGGGATGCGCAGATTGATAGACGACGACGTTCTTTTCGGTGACCCGAGTGTCTCTTCTCTGGTATTAGATCAAATATCGATCGAACGGTGGAGGTCTATGATGGTACATTGAGGGACCTCGTAGATGAGTGTGTACCTGTAAGGACAAGGGAACTAGCAAGGATGGTGCTGCTTCGATATAGTATAATAGGAACGCATAAGATGCGAAGAGACACAGAAGATGTTTTGAGTATCTGCCTATCAGAAATGGTTTCTATGTTTATTGTAAATTATTCACGATTAGTAAACTTCCGATTGGAAATGTTAATATCTAAGTTCAGCTCGTGAACAAAATAGATATTAGTTCAACGTGATCAGTTTCCCGTCAACGCCGTATCAGAGGATGTTAGATGGTATCACTCGTCACGTATGGCTGATGGTTTAAATATATTTTAATCTGTTCCTAAATATTTACCTGGTCAAGGTGGATTTCTCGGTGGAAAAATGTCCATGATTCAATATTTCCAACTGGATATCGGATAAAATAATTTTTAATGTTTCGCCGTACAGCACCTTTGGCTAGTTTCTGTTGACAGCAACGATGTATTAGAGCAATATGTTTTATTGGAAGAAGATTGTTGCCTGTCTGAGAGACTAAGCCTAGAACCAGACAGTTGCCGAAAACAGATGAAGTGGGCCATCAATTAGCGTCAAAATATTCTGATAAACCCAATCAGAAAGATACCTAAATAATCTTTATCCCTCAGTGTTTCTTTTCCAAAATTAAATTAAATTAAAGCCGACTTTATAAAGCCACCAATGAATACAATTCAATTTTATTGTAATGTTCTAAGGAATTACATGTCTATTTCAAAGTTAACCATTTTCTGTGTTTATAGAGAGGACAATTGCTTTCCGTTGAAGAAGAAGATGATGATGATTGATGGTAGGCTAAATGGGTCGAGCGACCTCCAAAGGCAATGTGGCGAAGTGAAAGATGAAACACCATTCAGATATGCCCACACCGATATTCGAACTCAGATGGTAGTGATCTGTGATCTAACGCGTTACCAGTTAGACCATGGAGCCGCCCTGCTCTCCGTTGAGCGATATTTATTCAATACTAATCTTAATAAATAATTTCAACTTTCGGTGCAGTGATTGACTGATTGCATGACTGAATAACTCACTGACTCATCGACTGAGTCTCTGACTGACTGACTGACTCACTCACTCACTCACTCACTCGATCGGTTTTGTGAATGCCACCATCTAGTGTGTCGGTCTATCAATGGGATGTCGTGAAATCAAACACCTCAACGATTGTTTAGAAGAAATAAAAACACGTGATCCATTCCTCAAAGGTTCTATTCCGACGACGAACACATGGTACATGGTACGATCGATCGGTGCCCGGTGCTCCTGACACAGAGGGAACGGCTGAAGTCTGTACTGGGGCAACAATCAAATACCCCCAACACCAACTCTCACCCCCGGGTCCTTCTAACCGCCCACATTCCCCTCCCCCCCTCCCCGAACCGGTCGATAAATCGAGCCCGTAGTCAAGACACTCGCGGGTTATCATTTTGACGACAACTAACTTTCCGATCTTAAACAAATATCGGTCGAGTTTTGAGTAAACATCGACCTCCTCCCACCTCATAGCTCGTGTACATCGACAATCGCCGAGTACAACGGAGTCTTATTGCGGGGGAACGCCTTAGAAATAGGAAGAAGGGAAAAAAGATTAAAAAACCTCAAATACAAAAAAGGTCCCGGATATGGTATCGTTTTCCTTTTAATACGAAGACGTTCCACTTTTGAGGATGTGGCACTGTAATATTAGCTGTTTGTTTGCACTTTTATTATAGGGTTTGTAGTAGTATACGTGTTGTGTAGATTGTATTGGCGCCTGGATTGTATGATCCTGTTAACAGCTGTGTTATCCACCTGAATCAGCACCTAAATTATTCATCTGTGTTAGAATGTATATTAACCACCTGTAATAGTTTTATAATGTTCACCTATTTCAGAATTTATATTATTCACCTGTATTGGGATTTATGTTATCCATATGTATTAGTACCTGGATTGTTAGCCGGTATTATTAGTCTGTATGAAAACCTACACACACACACACACACACACACACACACACACACACACACACACACACACACACACACACACACACACACACACACACACACACACACACACACACACACACACACACACACACACACACACACACACACACATATATATATATATATATATATATAGGCTTCTCATCAATTACGTTAGGTATATGGTGATGTTACAATTAGGTCCTTTAGTGTTTTATATGTAAGAACAAAGACTATAGACAGACATTTACCTGTATTTGGTTCATGTACATGATTTATTTAAAAATAGGTTGAGGCTGAAATAAATTATTATCGGAGGTTGTCGAGAACAGAAGATGTCGTCTTGTCAGAGAGACAATATCCGCGGTTTACCATTGTTTTATCTCTTTTTCCAAGGGGGAGGAGGTGGGGGTGAGCATTAAAAGACAGCGACTCAGCATCATTATGAAAATGTTATGTTAGATTGTGATCGGTGTAAGATGATAATGTTGCTCTTTTATCATCATCGTCGCCACCACCATCATCACCATCATCATTATCATCATCATCATTATCTTCTTCTTCTTCTTCAGCACGTCATAATAATAATAATAATAATAATAATAATAATAATAATAATAATAATAATAATAATAATAATAATAATATGTTAGGTTTTCAACAAATAACTGCTTGAGTGGTTAGTTACAGACATCGAGTTATGTGTGAAGGGTGTTTCATCTTTCAATTTGCATAATTTTTCTGGAGGTCATTTAGTCTACAAATATGGCAGTTTGAATTATTCTTTACACACACACACACACACACACACACACACACACACACACACACACACACACACACACACACACACACGCACACACACACACACACACACACACACACATTTCACTTAGATTAGAGAAGAACTTCGACGCCAGACCAGTGGGTTCATATAGGTAGGATTTATTCAGTTATTCGAACCCAGAATAAAGTCAGCATCTGAGGTGTCGAAATGCTTTTTATACAGGTTTCTTTTGGACCACAGAAAATTACTGTTGAATGTAAACTGTGGTGTCAAAATAGTTTATGATATGTATGTAGCAAGTCACCATTGAACCACACGCACGTGTTGTTTGTTGCGAGCTGTGGTATCAAATGGTATGTTTTTACGTGCTTCCGCTTTTTGTACGTAGCCTGCATGTAGCCGCTTTCCTGTGGGCGTGACATATTTGTCGCGTACGAAAAGCGAATTAGCTGGTTCCCACAGGCTGATGAGTAGACCAGACACATGCTTAGGTATACGCACATTTATCAATATGTGGAGGTATGGAACATTTTATTTTTAGATTAATGTATGTATAGTTGTATTTAGTTTTGGAGGTGGTTTCGAAGGATGTTTAGATATGTTGATGCTCTGTCCTTTGCCTCTTATATATACCTAAAACAACACACAACACACACACATACTATATATATATATATATATATATATATATATATATATATATATATTGAATAATCTATCCGTTTTTATATATATATATATATATATATATATATATATATATATATATATATATATATATATACATATATATATTTATATGAGATCAGTTTATGATTGAAATCATGCAACAATAATTTAGTTGTTTCAAGGATAGCATTCCATATTGAAAATATCCCGTGACTAAGACAGCTAAAGCACGTCTTAATAGTGATGTTTATGTTTTTATTTATATGTCGACAGAATGTTAAGTGATATCGACCCGCCGCTGGATATGTCAGCACGAACGACGGGACCTTCGTCTTCTCCTCCTCCGAACATCCCTCACCCCGCCACACTCCAGAGGACAGGACAAGTCGGCAACATGGCGCTTACATACAGGAGGAGGCAGCATGTTGTCGTGATTTAGACATTGTATAACTGTAAACATTAACGATCAAATAATGTAATACTGCTGCCAATGTGCCACTGAATTGTCATAAATTTCAACCGTTAATGGCCGTTTCTATCACGGAGGTTACCAGCGTATTGTGTATCTTCAACAGCTGTGTTTAAACACTTTTAGGAGGCAATAAATGATAGTTTTTGAAAATGTCTGGTTGTAGCCGACTAAGCCATTCTCACTGACTCGCTAACTCGCACAACTATTCAAATACTCTGGTTCGCGATTAGCGATTGGTGAGAACCGGCCCATATTTGTATAACGGGGTCAACCTATCGCGTTCGATATAAATGGGTCACCGATAGATGGCGAGCAGTCGTGGGCGGTCATTGTTTCTCTCGTACGATGGCTATCGTACAGGAGAATAAACCGACCGCTTCGGGATATAATTATCGACTCGGATAAACGTTTTCTTTATACATTTACTGCCTCACTAGCCACGATGATAACCGGAGCATTAATATATGATTGCCGTTTATCTTTCGGGTGTCCAGCTTGGAAACCTTATCGGAAGGATCTCATCTGAAAAATTGATGGTTAATAGTACCTGACGCACTCTCGTCTGTAACATTTATGATTTTAACTACTTGAAGCACTTTGGCCTGTATAATTGATGATGTTAGGTACTTGAAGGCATTTGGCCTGTATAATTGATGATTTTAAACGCTTGAAGCAGGAAGCGGAGAAGGGTCGTGCACTCGGAAGACCTAAAATACGATATGGTATGTAGTAAACCCGTAATTTAAGCGAAATCGGTCCTGCGAGTGTTGTGATCTAATTCCACAATTCACCTGATTGGACAAATTCCGGTCAATCATCTGTGGATCACTGATTAAAGCACAATAAAGCGTGTCGGTATTGCTAAATTTATTATATAAATTATGACTTTCATGTGTCCGTCCGGTGGTGCAAGTTTTTGAAAAATTATGGCATAGATTTCCCATTTATTTTATAAGATTATGATTATATATTATAAATATCACAACAAATAATCGGAGTTATGTCGGTATTAAAAATCATATAAAATCAATGTCAAGGTTGTTCTTGTGTTTGTTTATTATGGAACTGCGTATGATATATCATTTAAGAACTGCATTATGTCAAATAAAAAAAAAAGACAATCAGGAAGTATATACATATTTACATTAATTGTTGGGGATATATGGCGATATATATATATATATATATATATATATATATATAGAGAGAGAGAGAGAGAGAGAGAGAGAGAGAGAAATAAAGAGAGTGGGATGAGTGATGGGGAGCTCTTCCATACTTTACATCTCAGTGTTTATCGTTTCTAAAGGAGGCCAATAGGTCCATTGTCTTTTATTGGCTGCCGGCATTTCATCAGATGGCAAGGATAGGCACAGGTATTTATTTATTATTTATGTTCTATGGTGTTCAGTCATCCGTTGACAACATACTGCCATCAACATCTTGAATCTCATTACTTAGTTTTAGCTTGTTTGCTTGTTTGTTTATTTGTTTGTTTATTGCGTGATGGTATATCCACAAAGTTTCACATATCTAAACAGCTGGTGACGTTTTAGAGACCAACCCGTTTACAGCTGGATGATACAATGTGTATGTTCAAGATAATGGAACTTTATAATGTATACTGTGGGCGTGACTTCATGCTTTGTTAGTTCTAGATGGCACTACTTTCTGAACGAAAAAATATATATATATATATATATATATATATATATATATATATAAAAAAAAGAGTATGAGAGAGATGAGAGAGAGAGAGAGAGAGAGAGAGAGAGAGAGAGAGTGAGAGAATGTGAGAGGGTGAGTGAGAGAGAGAGAGAGAGAGAGAGAGAGAGAGCTCTTCCATAATTCACACGTCAATATTTATCGTTTCTGAAGGTAGCGACCAGAGCCGTTAATTCTATTAACTCATCAATCATCGATGATGCCATTCACCTGTAGGTCCAATTTAGCTGTGCTAATAATCTCTGACTGGCTACAGTTATCTATCGAGTTGGCTATAGTTAATGTCGCCGAGCTGTAGAGGCGATGATGGTGAACATCCCCGAAAAGACGAAAAGCGTCAGCTTGGCATGAACACCGCCAAACTTGGGCAATCGTCACCTTCATCATCTTCATCATCAAGCCCCTCACCACCACCATCATCATCGTCATCATTTTTGTCATCATCATCATTATCATCATCAACAACAATAACAACATCGGGCAGAGCAACGAGACTAAACATCAGCCGATTATCGCCCAATCGATGTGCCAAGCTCCAGCTCGGTCAACAGACTCCCGACTCCAGGAAGCCGAGCGGGACATCCGATAGGTGGCGCGGTGGAGACGCCGTCAGCGATCCCTTCCCCAGCACTCGGACCGATGGCGACAATGCTAGACGGACACCGGCCAGCGCTGGGCATCGCACTACCGCCGCCAGATGTAGCTCAACTACCGTGACCGGTAGTCGGTCTGCCGATGAGCTACTCTTCCCGACCTTGGTGCCGTTGCTGGATGAGCTGACGTCAGCAGTTTTGATCCACCGACCTGCGGATATTTGCCTTTTCTGTGCCGAGGTTTTAGAGGATAAGTTGGAAAGGCGTAAAAGGAAAGGTAGGTGATCGGAAAGGATCAGGTGGGCGATAACATTATTTTTTACCTTTTGTTTAGGTTTTGGTAACGATTTCACTCCCATGGAGGCAATATATCAGCCTCATATATATATATATATATATATATATATACTAACTGTGTGTCATATCACGACATCAAGCTGTGTTGTTCTTGGGGTTTTCTTCATATCACTACTACCTTGATTAAGGCTTAATTAAACACAAATTTCAGGTGATGCAATCGTGAAGAAATGAGTCTTAAATTTAGATTAAAAATCGCCGATTTAATAGTACGACGAATCAAGTTATCTCAGAGTTGATTCCAAAGCGTGAGCGCTGGAATGAGGTAGCACTTTGAGTGAAGCATCTTAATTCTACCCGAGGTTATCGAATATTGGCACGTCCCAGTCGTCATCATCCGGGAGGTTAACCGACTCAACCGAACTCGCCTTTTATAGATTTACAGAGAGGGATAGTTAATTTTAGTCTTCGTATCCGATGATAAGGATCTTAAAATCGATGCGTACTATCGTTGGCGCTTTGGTACAGCGACTGATGTCGGCCTATGATGACTTTATCGTTGGTATCGGGCGTACAGTACTCCGACTGTTGGTGTGTAGACCAGGATTTACAATAGAAGACTGAAATTGTACGCTTAAGGCGGAGTTACCATAATTGAGACGCTATGAAGTCACGTGACTGGCCGATGACGGTACAGTTTTGGAAAGTTCGGATGCTCTTTAAATGGAAAATGAGACGATTAACGCTCTTCGCTTAAATACACACACACACACATACGCGCACACACATACATGCACACACACATACACACACGCACACAAGCACGCACGCACACGCACAAATATTCAAACCACGTTTACCATCTTCTCTAGCCTATTGGCGGTTTCCCACATCAACTACAATTTGGCGTTCGGACAGCGCAGGGAATAGAGCATGGCGCCTCAAACTTCCAGGTTGTGGGTTCGAATTAACTCTTACCGGCGTTTGTAGAACGTTTTCCTAAGCAGTCGTCCATCAGCTCTGTGTCTCGGGTGTCACCAATAACGAGGTTAAACAAACCATTCACTCGGTCACTCACTCACTGATTCACTCACTGATTCACTCACTCACTATCTCTCTCACTCTCTCCCTCTCTCTCCCTCACTCGCATAAACAATAATAAACTAACAAGGGATATATTTATTAGGAGAGTAATAGTTTCCTTTATTATTATTAATATTGTTGTTGTTGTTGTTATTATTCATCAATCTATTTCTCAACAATTAAATTCTGATGTCAGTAATACGACACAAAACTCGTTGCCATGTAAATTACGAAGTTGTTTATCGTTTTCATGGCAGTCACTGGAGCCGCCATATTGTTTTTGTTCAACATCGTTTGTCACCGGAAGTACCAGGTCAGATGCGGCGAGCGGATGGGGAGGAGGGGGGGGGATATTTACCGTCTACTAGTGGGATAATTCTGTAAATATAGATATTGTATCCAGAACTGTGTTAATCTCTATGAAGTTTGGAAGATTGTAACTCAGCACCTGAAATATCCTAACTTTAATACTTGGTCTTGTGTGCGTGCGTGTGCGTGCGTGTGTACGTGTGTGTGCATGCGTGTGTGCGTGCAGGCAAATTATGCATACATAATTGCGTCCACCCGACTAATCATATATATATATATATATATATATATATATATATATATATATATATATATATATATATATATATTATCAACTTTATATGTCTGTCTGTATGTCTGCCTTGCTCTTTGTCTTTCTCTCCGTTTGTCCGTCTGTCTATCTATCTATCAGTTTTTTGTTTGTCTGTCCGCCTGTTTGCTTGTCTGCCTATCTGTCTTCATACAACACGTCCTTATTATAAAAAGTACTTAATGTATTATACATACATTCTGATGATGTAGTTGATCCTCGAGTTCGTGGTATTATATCCCAAGGTTACGCAATTCAATTCACAAACGTTTATTTCTTCGTCTACAAGGGATCAATAATTTTAAATGAGGGGAGTCTACCTTATTTGAGAGAATTCTACTGAAAAGCGGCACTTTATATGAAAACATGTAGAGTTAACGTTCTGCTCAAGCAGGTTACTCCTCATCTACAGGATGGAATATTTCTCAACTGCAACGGCTGTTTGCTTTGTTTTTCGGGGAGATTCACCAGGCAGTCGCTTATTCAGAACAGCCTCTATGTTGGAGTTGTTCAGTAAACGCTCCACTCCCCCCCCCTCACCACTCACAGGTGAGCAGTACGTACGGAGCAACTACTAGTTGATCTGGGTTTATAAAGAAACCAGTTAAATGACTCTTTCAGTTCATCGTTGCTAGGGAAGCGTGGTCGATATTAGGGTCACTGTGTCGGAACTTGAGCCCTCGACATCAACTTTGCAATCTGAAACCTAACACTCCATTCAAGTATGATCTACAGCAATATTATAATGGAGGATGAGGCGGAAGTGTTTGTTTATTATTTGTGTTGATCAATTCTTGATATCAATTATCAGATTCACAACTATCATTTTACTGTTAAATTGTTAATGCGTCGATAATTGGGTCCATTGCTCTCTCTCTCTCTCTCTCTCTCTCTCTCTCTCTCTCTCTCTCTCTCTCTCTCTATATATATATATATATATATATATATATATATATATATAAATAGTAGCATCTCGGTCATATATTCCCGGTGTGACGGATCCTGAACATAACATTCAGATCCAGAATCACAAATACATTCCATCATACATACATGTACGTATATCATACATGTATTTTAGCAGCGCCTGTTTGTTTACTGACAACTGAGTAACACCCCCCCCCCCCCAGACACCCCGCCATCTTAACATATTTATCATTAAGCCAGATATTACGTGGACCAACGTCCGGAGAGTTCCAGGATTATCCGGTAGTAAGGTTTGACCACAAACCTCATATACCTGAGTTCAAATCCCAGTCTAGTTATGTCTGAGTGGTGTTTGAATTCTTGTATAACTACATCGGCTACCTATTAGACAGCGTATCCATTTCAAGACTTTATTAATAACTTATAAATCTATTAATGATATGGCACATGGATACCTGTGCGAATTGATGTCAATTAGAAAGTCACCCTGAAAACTTAGGTCATCAGGTCAGATACCTATTGCAGTTACCTGTGTCTCGGCTGAAGTCATAACGCATTTGTTTGTTTATTCTTGTATCCCTCCCCCCACTTTGTGGAATAGGTGGATTTTGTACATCAGAAATGTGTCTTCTGTTTTAAAAGTTAAATCGCTTCTGGAAACACATCTTATTCAAAATTGCTGTCACCGATAAATAATAAGTATCGTGTTTTAGATACATCTTATTTAGAGTATCACTGTACAGAATCTTAACAGCTCCTGCTAGTAAGAGCTTTATTAATATTACATTATATTATTATTATTATTATTATTATTAACTGTCACTTCTCTTCATAAATTTTGGAGGTCGCTCGGTTCATTTAGGTTATTGCGTGCACAAAATTGGTGGTAAAACACTAAAGTTCATATTTTATTTCCGAAGACGAGGGGGGATGCCTTGAGGTGTCAGTCCTAGACCAGTCACGTGGTTAGTGTTCAGGTTCTGAGTATCATATTTCTCAACTTGTTTATTCTCAAACTTTCACAACTCCCTCTGCCGTATATCGATACTTATCATCTATATCGAGCTTTAACCGTCCGGATCCGAATTTTAAGCGCCAGGATAATACCATAATCGTATGGATTCGGTAATAACCATCTGGATCTGGTAGCATTCACGCTACCATTATAACAGTTCCGATCAAGTTCCAACCGAATTAAATTGGAATAAGTCATAGCCTTCTGGATCATGTAATATCAGCTAAGTTATAACTCTCGGAATGATATTATAGCTTTCCGGATCGTGATGTAACTGTCAATATGTAACTGTTCAGAGCAGGTCATAACCATTAGAATCAACAGATAACCAAATGTTATCCTCTATCAAGAAGCTGACTCAATCTTTCCAGAGAGGTGGCGCCACGAGTTAGCTAAGAGCCGTAGAGTAGAAAGGGAATACCAGCCAGCTTCATACGACACCAGAGACGCCAGGATTTCGAATAGCTTCCTGTCAACTGGTCGAGGTACGACCCTCGGGATGATGACATCATCATCCACGCGCCAAGGCACGTACGCGTCGCCGGGAGTGAGTAAGCGCAGTGAGTTCGCGGCCAGCTATATGTCACCGGATTTGACGACGTCTTCGCCGATCTCTTTCGGGAACGACCACCAGCTGCGCACTCTCGTCGGACACACCGGAAGTATCACCGGAGTGTGTACGGTCGACGATTACGTCATCACCTCGTCGACAGATGGCACCGTACGATTTTGGCGAAGGACGGACGGATCGCTGGCGACCACTCTACACAGCAAGTCGGCTGTACAGTCATTGGCTCACGTCCGTATGACGCAGTGTCAGCACTTGCTGCTGATTGGCTGTTGCCAGGGCGACGTTGAGCTGTTCCGCGGCACGCTCGGACAGCCAATCAGCATGCACCAAGTCGGCAGATATCCGTTCCACGCTCCGAATCCCATCACGACGCTGACCGTCTCTCCCGATCAGCACCTCATCGTCACGGCCACGTGTTTCCGGTCATATCTTCTGGAATCCCGGGTCCTGACACAGACTACCCGCGGCGGCATCAAACTTTGGAACTTCGCCGACATTCTGGATTACGCCAACGATGACGTCATCGCCTGCGGCGGTCAGCCGGTGCCGCGCGTGAGGCGCACCGCCCGACAGTTGGGCGCCGAGGCGTCGACGCTGTTACGGATTTCCGGATCGCCTCTCGATAGGAGGGTGGAGGATTTCGGCATCAGCAGCGCCACCTTCTGTCCGAATTCTTCGATCCTGATCGTTGGTTTCGGACTAGACGATGATAGGACGAGGAGCTGGAGTAAAACCATCCTGCTCTGCGACGTCGACAGCATGCACGTGCTGCACGTCTATAACGGAATGACGTCACAGATACGCCGCCTTGTGGCCATTCCCGCTTTCTGTCAGTTGGCCGACACCGATGACGTCATTGAGTTGAGTTACTTTTACGTCCAGACGCTGACTACTATAATGAAAGTGAAACAAGTGAGGAAAGGTGAGTGGGATGTACACACACGCGCGCACGCGCACGCGCGCACGCACACGCAAGCACAAAATCACACACACACAATCACGAAATCATACAATCGCACGTGCGCGCGCGCACATATAATATATATATATATATATATATATATATATATATATATATATACACACACACACACACACACAGATATAAAAGAACAATATAATGCTGGCATAATGTCACAAATCGATCATATATTTTGTTGAAATTATTATTTTTAAACAAAGATAAGCAAACAAACATGTATCAGTCTAGATATTTATTAGAGACACTCATCATCAACATAACGGGTAGTCATTTGAAAATGTATCAAAGACGGCAAATCTCAAATAAAAGTGATCAAACTAAACTTCATAAAGATCATTTAAAAATACAAGAATAGACAATTTCGGCGACGACTGCGCCATCTAGCGAACATCCGTTTGCGGGTCGCATTTCACCGGGCTCGCGGAACCATATGATAAAAAACATTCTTTTACCAATCATGTGATCGCGGACATCATACTGTATTTCATATATCAATAACACGTCTATTACAGTTCCCAACTTGATGATTTATTTTCAATGACATGTATTTTTTTCAAGCAAAATAAACTGTCAACTTTTCCCATAGAAATAATCTTATCTATCAGTAAAAATTTTAATAAAATTTTTAATAAAAATGAAAATGCTACAAGAACTTGTAGATCGATTTAGTTATGTGAATCCCCCCAAAACATAAATTTACAAACAATTAGTGAATTACACTTCTTGTTCCATTGCTACTACATGGCTTCACTCACCCGCAAAACGCAGTAGATGTGGACTGCGCATGCGTTGCAGAAATTATCTATAAACCTTATATGTTTTCTACTGCCCAAAATGTCAACGCGGTCGGCCACAAATATTTAGCTACTGAGTTCAAAACAGCCCGGTCTACGTCAGAAGGGTGTTTCATCTTTCGCTTCGCCCCATTACGTAATGTTTGTTTGTTGTTGTGCGATTGGACGTGCGTGCATTTCGTTTACTTGTTTACTTGGTTGTTTTTTGTTGGTTCACATCTTCTCCCCTTTTATCTGCCCGACTGAATGTTTTTTTTCCCGTCTCTCTATCTGTCTGTCCACATCTGGTTCTGTCTCTCTATCTGTATGCCCACATGTGGGTCTGTTTCTCTATCTGTCTGTCCACATCTGGGTCTGTCTCTCTATAGATCTGTCCACATCTGTCTGTGTATCTCTATCTGTCTGTCCACATCTGAGTCTGTCTCTCTATTTGTCTGTCCACATCTGGGTCTGTCTCTCTATCTGTCTGTTTGTCCACATCTGTCTATCTATCTGTCTGACCACATCTGGGTCTGTCTCTCTATCTGTATGTCCACATCTGGGTCTGTTTCTCTACCTGTCTATTTGTCCATATCTGTATCTCTATCTGTCTGTCGACTACTGAGTCTGTCTCTCTATTTGTCTGTCCACGTCTGGGTCTGTCTCTCTATCTATTTGTCCGTCCGATCCGATTTCAATGGCCATTAATTTACTCTCAAATAATAATCAATAAATCTATTCCACCAACGAGTACGACGACCACCCCAACAACAGGTACAACAACAACAACAACAACAGCAACGGTTTTATTTACGCCAATAACTATTATTTTAATTCCAGAGCCGAGTAAGACACTTGTGAAGACGACCGTTGAGTGGTGTTACACCGAGTACGACAAAGGTCGTATCTGTTGCGGCATGGCCATCTCTCCCGACAATACCACGCTCGTCTCTGCGCATGCGTCATTTACCGTCATCGGCTCCCACCAGCGCTACACCGACGTCACGATGACGTTTCACGACGCCACCAACGGTCGAGTGCTGACGACATACGAGCCAGGTCACGATGGCCTCCTCTGGCCGAGTTGCTTCAGCGCAGACGGAAGTGTGCTCTACGCGGCAGCCAGCGACCATACGATCAGGTGCTTCCGCTCTGCGCGACGTCTAGCGGCTGCGTCGCCGACAAGCCGGCGCCGGAACCAGGCGAAGAAACGAACAGAAACCGGCCGCCAGGGCGGCGACGCGCGAAACGGCAGACGTACCATACGACTGCCGGAAGTTGATGTGTGCGGCGCGCATCATCTGCCGTCGCCGGAAATGCGTCACAGGTGTTCGTCGTCGAATTGTTTCGATCCGTTCGGCGATTCCTCCTTGTCGCTGATCGGAAAATCGGAAACCCGAGACTCGTTTGAAAACATCTGGGCTACGGATGAGAACAGTAAATAGAATCTCTGGATATTATCGAATTCTCTAGGCTTCGCTAAAACAAACACAGCGACTGTTCCGGTTGAGGATTCGATCCCGAAACTGTTACGAAAAGATTCCAATTTCTCGGTTCACATTTTCGTGGGTGACTGAATACGAAAATTACTCTGATATTGAGAATGACTATCTTTTCGCGTCGTTCTCTGGTGAGTGGGTGAGAAAGGGAGTGAGGGGGGGGGGGGATGGTGCTCTCGGCTAATCATTTTATAAGGACAATATGTTTGTTTACATTAATATGCCTCATACCCGCTCCGTGACCATAAGGAATGAAATAAAAACAGCCAATTGTAAACTGTACCCTAAACTACTTGATCAAAGTGTAAACTTGATAGAGGTTCTATTTTTGTTTAATGCATACAAACATTATATGGGTGTATTCCGGATTACCTTCCCCGCCTCATATCAGGACTCCATGTAAGTGTGAATTGACAGTTGCTGATTTTGAAACTAATGAACCGTACCAAGATGACATGACAGTTAATTATCGTGTAAAAATGACCACACAGGTGGGGGGATTTTTGATCCATGGACCCATATTATCAGGAATCCACGCATTTGTACATCATATCTGTCGATCAATCTTCGTATTTTCAAAAGCGTGCCTAACCACCCAATCGATTTGCATATATGTATAAGCCTCCACGAACATCAACGATCTTTGCCGAAGATGACGTCACGTATAACGGAGTTCTCCTGCCGTTTCTTTCAAATCATGTTTTCCTAAATTTAATATGTTCTG
>JAODUP010000193.1:0-45000 GCA_025642065.1 Paralvinella palmiformis | reverse complement strand
ATGTGTGCGTATGTCTGTCTGTATATCTGTCTCACCACAAATAACGGTTCACAGTGTAGCTTTCACTCGCGCCAACATTGCCGAGCCAATGTCGTAAACACAACGATGACAAATATTAGCCAAATAATTCTCAGAAATACAAACAAACGATCATATTTCCAGCCGAAGTGACCAATCTACGTCAATACGGGTATACGTAGCTTATAATGAGTACCCAAAGTCAGATGAGGCTAGATAATACATCACCTGATATATCAGGTATTTATTATGGTACTATAGACACTGTGCCAACAGGTATGTAGATAACTTGGTACATTACAACATGGAAAGTCACTTTATCCACTTATTGTGGGGACTCGCCTGGCAAATGAAGTCCACTGTCTGAAATACGGGCCCATGTTTGACTGATGGTGTTTTCGGGCATGCGTGTGACTGCGCACGCGCGCGAGCTTTTTAGCACGGGACGTAAATAAAGCAGAAACTGGCGTCGGGAATGGGAAATCGTTATTATAATATCTGGACGATTCATCAGTGATTGGGTTGTTTGGGAGATATTTTCTTTCTCGGCGATATAGGCTTTCGCTGTTCCCGACGAAACAGAGTGGTTATAATTGAATTGAGATTATTATTTATGGTTATTAGCTAAGAAAGTGTGTTTGCGTTTGGAATTGTGATTATAAAGCAGATACTACTTGCATCTCTCTCTCTCTCTCTCTCTCTCTTGTGTGTGTGTGTGAGAGAGAGAGAGAGAGAGAGAGAGACTAGATAGACCAGCAGTCTGTCTGTCTGTCTGTCTGTCTGTCTGTCTGTCTGTCTGTCTGTCTGTCTGTCTGTCTGTCTGTCTGTCTGTCTGTCTGTCTGTCTGTCTGTATTGGGAGTATACACATTGATCAACATTTCGTCCATGACGACCCAGAAATATTGGTACACGCATGCGTGGCTCTATCTCTCCCTACTTGTTCCACTATCTGAAGATTATGTTAGTTTTAGAGCTGCGCCAGTTATGTGTTATTTGTCCCTTCACAACCTGCGGGGCACCTGCGTGGTCTAGCGGTAGCGAGTTGGACCACAGATCACTACCACCCGTGTTCGAATCTCGGCGTGGACATATCTGAAGGTAGTTTCATCTTTGACTTCGCTTCATTACCTTTGGAGGTCGCTCGGCCCATTTAGCCTACCATGTGCACAAAAGTGGCGTAAAACATCAATCATCATCATCATCATCATCCCACTATCTGTCCATCCTTTATACACACCTTTAGAAATCCTACTAAATGACAACACCGACATACAGCAGTCACCTCTCTAAACCGTCCTTTCAGCCACCTTCTCGTTACTCGGTGCCTCGTGTCGATTCCCGGATTTTCTCCGCAACACCGGAAGTTCCTCCGACAGATCCTGGTTTTACGAACGAACGCAAGGGAGCGCCACTCAGACGTGGATCGTAGTATTTGGCTCCGAGAATGCGGCGAAATTAATCGGCGGAGATGAGAAACAACGAAACACACTCCATCTTATCTGTCTGAGACATCTCACAGATAATGATCGTTATCTCATCAGAGAGATAAATAGGTCAGTATGGGTGGCCATATTGAATATGCTAGTGTCAGTCAAGAGTGAGTCAACTTTAGTTATTATCCCATATCTGTTAAACGCGTCCATTTTCGGGATATTAAATTAATATTTAATGCGTCATAATTCGCTTAGAGGAATATCGTCACGGTTCATTTTAAGGGTATTGGGTTAACTATTGTTGTGGGGTTGACGAATTACTGTCTATACGGGAAGATTGTTGGTAATTCATCTAGGCTGAGGGAAGGTAATTCGTAACCCTTTGTGCAGAAGGAAGTTATCAGGTCAGTCGGGTATGCTGGAAAACCGATTAACAAGCGGATTAACAATTTGCGTACGCTGAATAACGGCAGATTAACAATTTGTGTACGCTGAATAACAGCAGATTAACAATTTGTTTACGCTGAGAGAAGACGTCATTGTCTAGTTTGTAATTGGAGGCTGACGTCACGTGTGACGTACGCTTTTGGAAAACGAGATTTTCTCAAAGCGAACGATTCAAATATATCATCTAATTACGAATCACGTTAGATATAAACGTTTACACTGGTGTGAGTCATCCCTATTTCACGAACACCAATCGTGAAACGAAACGGATTGAATCAAAACTGGTCGAGGGCTTCGTATGAATGGGACTAAATACTATACTTACTGGGTCAATTATTGATGAGTCAATTTTAATCATCTAACAGACCTAATTGATCAAATTAGTTTAACCTTTAAATATTTGGTTTATTGGTTTGTCGGCGCAATATTAGTCCGCTACTAGCATTATGTTTAGCAACCATGTGGCAAAGAAATGTCACCCTGTTATTTAAAACAAATTGTATTATTGGCCAGTTATTTAGCAAAATGATATATTGTTGTGAAAATTAAATTGAATATAAATTATATAGACCTCTAAATATAGATATATGAACAAATAAATTCTGAAAACAGTAAATTATTAAAGTTGTTCAAATGGTCCTCTTTCCCAGTTTCGAAACGGGAATCGGACCGATTCAACAAGAAGGTCCCGTTTTAAAACGGGCAGGGTTACGAAACGGGTCGGTACAATACCGACACGGTCCGAGTCGTTAGTACCTTAACAATGTCAGAAACAGTCACGAGTTATTTGGCATTGTTTCTCTAATGCACTGACAAAAATGGGGAGACCATTAAACCTTCGGGGATGACAGAAGTTTTGCTGCCGAACTATAACTTTATAAAAACAGTAAATATACAGGATGACTAGCCGGCGAAATGTGTTTTATTTTGGCAGTAATGGCACCGCATCTTATACCTGTATGGTGTTCACCAGGAGAACCTCAAACGTGGTCACGATTCGCCGATGTAAGTCCTCGTGAAATGTACACCAAGATTAATAATACGGAATTGTTTATTGCTAAACCTAAAACAATGGTGGACAGAAGCCAAATATCGGTGTGTTCACTGTATCGGTGTCGTTGTTTTACAGGTGCCAGTACGGGTATACAGACACCTGGACTGTGTACTGGCAACAACACATTAGACATCACTTGGCTGCTGATAGGTAAGTCATCAAGTGTTATTGTAGGTCGGTGACCATCTCTCCCCGTTTGTGTGCGTCGTCATTCTTCAACGGTGGTGAATAGTAGTGGTAGTAGAGTGGTACTTCTACTATTACTGCTACTACTACTACTACTACTACCCCACCACTACTACTGCTATGACCTCTCTTCGGCCAGCTTACTACATTTAGGCCCACACTATTTACCAAAAAATTGATGCTGACAAAATATAACCTTTACGGCTATTACAACCACGGCTTTACTAATATTATTATTATTACTATTATTGTTGTTATTATTAATGCTGTTGTTATTGATGTTTAAGCTGTTACTGATTGTATTGGTAATAGGAGTAATATTAATGGTGTTAACGTTAAAAATAGTAATAATAATAGTAGTAGTAGGGTCTAGTAGTAGTAGTAGTAGTAGTAATTGCAGTGGTAGTAGTAGTAATAGTATTTGTCATTGTTATTTATATGATTGATTTAGTAGTATTAGTAGTGGTAGTAGTGATATCTTTCATTGTTGTAAGTTGTTGTTATTATTAATTTAGTAGTTGTAGTATAAGGACCACCTGTAGTAGTACGAGTAAACACAGCAACAACAACAACAACGGTAATGTCAATACAGTTTGTTTCTATTACATAGTTGTTGTTGCTGTTGTTGTTGTTGTTGCTGCTGTTTATGTTGTTAATATTCGTCATCATTATCATATGCTAACCAGTTCGAAACACTCGGCGACAAGTAGCCACTTAACCAGTCACATGACACCAACAAACACTTCACGTCAGTACTTTATACCGTTATCATTCGGCGTTCATGAATAAATACAGTCCGCCACTAAAAAAAAGTCGTTCATTTCGTCCGCCACTTTGCGTCATTAATCGACAAAAAACGTGAATCCTATCGACTATGGTGTGATAATTGCTTGATTGACACCAGACCCCACGTGGTGGCCAATTTTCGGAACAGAAAATGTGCCCTTAAATACCTCTCCAGCTGATATTTGTTCATGCCGGGTGGGACACTTCCGAAAGGTGCAAATCTATAACCGAGTTGTTTTGTTCCGTTCTAATCACGGTATTTAAAACTGTTGATTAAAACGATTGAGTTAATAATTCGGGTTGGATTTAGATCAACCAGCAGCGAAATGAAGTGTTTTCCAAACATATTTTGGGTTTGGTTTAAATCGCCTCTATGGCCTAGCGGCTAAGAGCGTGTGACTTTCTTACTCGTGGTCATGTTCTGTGTGGGAGGTCGGAGGTTCGAATCCCCAGCAGTGTCATTATAGCAGGAGGAGTTTTTCATCCAGCCAGGCAACTGGCAACGTTTTCTACACCGAATATGCTCTATATTGTAAATTCTAAATTTATTTACAATTACCCCCCGTGGTGAAGCAGTAAATTACCAACCATATACGTCTCTCTGATTTGAGGTAGCTGAGCCACGTTAAATAACTGCCATTTCGTCAATTATTATTATTATTATTATTATTATTATTATTGTTATTATTATAAATAGTGTAAAATATCAAGATAATGAAGGTCTTTTTTCCATATATAATCGAAGAGATTGATCAAGTGGATAGTAGCTCCGGTGGCCTAGTGGTTAAGCAACCGGCACTTGGTGCCAACGATCGCAGGTTCGAACCCCGCAAGAGGTCGAAACTTTCCAGGGATTAATTTCTCGGCTCACTACATCGTGGGTGGCTGACCACGTTAAATGGGGCTGCCGTCTCCACTGAATTATTTAAAATAAAGGGGGACGTTAAAACCCCCTGAGGACGTAAACACTCTGGCAGTGACCACCCTCAGGGTATTTCGGCTCCATCTTTCCGTACTGCTCCCCTGTGAGTGGTGGGGGAGGAGTTTCTCAACCACTCCAACATAGAGGCTGTGCTGATTAAGCGACAGCCTGGGGATTCTCCCCGAACAACAAAACCATCAAGTGGATCACCAAATTACCGCCATCCAATACGATTCACATCCCGCTAATTAAACTTATATCGCGCATTGTAAAAAAAATATAATGCTAAATTCTCGGATGTTAATAGATCCTAAAACGGCTAATTTTTCAAGCCTCGAATTTTAATATTACAGTACGATACCCTGCCACATTCTGGGACATAAAGCGGGCGAATTAAAAAAATATTCCATTAATTTACGATTTGAATAAAATCAACTTAAATTGTTTTGACCTTTGACTGGAATTCTGAGAGCTGTGTTCCGTCTTTTTGTTTTAACATTTTAATATTTCAACGTCATTTTTTAATTTTTCATTATTGTCAGTCTTATGATGGCGCATCAATTTAGTGAAGGACTATGCCAAAGCTTTTGTCTGAGCGAATTATTACCTTGAATTGAGACCGTATTATCTTATCCAACACAGCCAATTTTCCTACAGAGAGACCACCAACGTTACCCTGTCCACTGGTCGGTGGTTTCTTGTTCGTCGCAAGTCAAGACGGGACAGTAAGTAGAACAACCGAAACCTTATTTATATCTATAACAGTGACAGATCAGAATTATGATAGCATCTTGATGTTGTTGTGTCGTTAATAAACCGGATGATAGTGAATGCTATCATTCGTTTTATTGTAACAACCAATGTTGTTGGTGTTAATGTTGTTGGTTGTATTTATGACGATGATAATAATAATAATTATTATTATTATTATAATGACAATACGATGATGATGATGATGATGATGATGATGATGACGATGATGTAACTACTACCACTACTACTGCCGCTGTTGCTGTTATTGTGATCACTATCACCATTACTATCACTAATAGTACTCCAGAATAAATAATAGTCGCAACAATACATCAATAATAATAATAATAATAATAATAATAATAATAAATATTATTTCTAATGTTTCATTTATTACATTTTTTCAAATTTATTTATTGCTATTTATAAAAAATTTAAATAATCTATTATAACTCATAATAACCAAATTAATATTACTGCCTTTCTTTATATGTCGTCATTACCGGTGATTGGCCAGTTATATTAGCTCCTGTTAATATTGGCACCAACCTATTACTAACCTGTTGTGATCCGGACAGATCCTGTGTGATGATCAGCCGTATCCATCTCTACTCCACTCCGAGTGTCTACCTGGTGATGGCATAAGACTCAGCTTCTCTCATCCGTCTTGTATCCCTCATAGTACAGGCTGGAGGACAGGTAATACCGGAGTATGGCGGTTACTTACAGTAGTGCGTAGAATATTGGAGTATAGGTAATACTGGAGTGTGGATATTAAAGTAGATTACATAATCTAAATTAAGTGGAATACATTAATACCTGAAAATGCTTCAAGATCACAAACTAAAAAAATAACCAAGTCGATTTTGTTACGAGATTATCCTGATGTTGTGAGATGTGAAAATACGAGATGTTCTGAATGTCATTTTAATTGAAACAGGATTAATCCGCTTCTGCGATATAGTCGTTTCCTAATTATGATGCCACCTTAGTCGTCATGATTGATCTCCCCCATGAAGCATTACTGTCTTTTTTCTTTGTATAGTCTTGATAATTGATATCCCATTCCTGACTTCCCCAGTCTTCTCTCTAATTCTCTCTCCCGGGTGGTCTTTTTTCGAACAAAAACTTGCGACACCCTTTTGTTTCCTCGGGGCCTGTGGGTAGACAGCTTTAAACAGCTACACGGGTCATCCAATTTGTAGGTATTCGACTACTATATGTTCTAGGTGAAATACAAACCGTAACAAATAATATACAAATTGGAAATAAATAGCATTGTCATTGTAGTGCGTGTAATATTGGAGTAGAGGTAATGCTCGAGTACGGATAATATTAGAGTAGCCACCGGTTATTTTACAGCACTAGAGTGGTGCCGGAATACGGTTAATATTTGAGTACAAATTACATATGAATACGAATACGAATATTTATTTCCCATTTCCAAATTGTACGATAGTAAATTAAACATATGAACGACAATAAATATGATATCGTCCAACCCGTGATGGCGCTGTTAGTTAGAGAGTAGGACTCGTAACCGAATGGTCGCGGGTTCGAGACTCCGGGAGTTGCAATGCCGTCATATGGCGACTGATTCACTCATCCACAAAAATGAGTACCCGACAGCAGGTGATGGCTATGTGTTTGAGTAACGCTTTGCATCTATAATGGCGGCATGCGGTGTATGCTCATTGTGAGTTGAGATTTCTGCTGGATTGGAACGGTGTGAGTCAGGGATAGTAATACTGTAAACTCCTTAGCATCTATCTCGCTGGATAGGGCACTGTATAAATGTCACATATTATTATTATTATTATTATCATATAGTGATTACATAATAGAGGAAACTGGAATAGCAGCATAACCTTTAAAAAATATTGTCTCCCTGCTAACCCCCCTAGCCCTACATACCCCCCCCACCCCACCCCAATAATATTGCAGGCCTTCGGTTTAATTTCATATTTCTCAAGATGGTAGACACTCAAACCTCTTAGATCGGTATCGATGATAAACAAAAGGAATACTCATTAACTCATTCCTTTCTCATCCTTACCTCAATTATCCTCATCATACAGACTGATATGAATGTTTATTCTTCAGAATGACGTAAAAAGTTCTATGACATAAAAATGAAATTGTTTTGTTGTTACGATTTTAGCAAATTAATCTTGTATCGCTCAAGTCGTTGATTAGCTCATATAGGAGTTGGTATGGACTGTTCATCAGGCCCACTCACCCGTCTACAAATTATCATTGACCTGAAAGAAAACTAGACCGAACAGTCAGTGGTGTTTGACTAGGCCGTCATCACCAAACAGCGCTGACTTCCGGTAGTGGCAAAAAGCAACATTGAAGCGGCTCCGCTTCGAGTTTTGAACCTACGGATACGGACATTTATTGTGATACGTGCATTATAATTTTGTGTGTACAGAGAATGTGTATTGCTTCTGTCCTATTATATGCCATGAAATATGTAAATGCTGTTTTATGCAAGTCCGTAGATCTAGTTTAATTGGGATCAAACGCCAGAGACAGAAGGGGGTTGTCGAATAGGCTAAATATAGTAATAGTTAAGCTTAATTTTCTCGCCAAAAAATATGGTTTAACAGCTATTTTAAATGTGTTTCTTATACTTACCGATATAGAGATATTCCTTTTGTGTTATTTCACCACCCACCGCTTAGGCAACCAACGACACAACAATAATACACCATGTTTATAGAACTGATGTTAGCAGTCTGTGTTCCTTTTTGCCCCGAACGGAAGTTGGGACCCGTTTGCCATCAAATCGGCGGCCGTGTTCGGTCTAGTTTTCTTTCAGGTTAATGTGTATTATCATCTAAGAATAAAAAACACCCGCATCAAACCGGAAGATGTTGTCTGCCTGTATATATAAATGAACATATTGATCGACTGGAATGTATAAAAAATATATTTATTTCGATGATTCGATGACCAGTTTTGGGCGCGAAAGCGAGGATTGTTGCTAATATAGTTCTGAATATGGCCTATAGTGGGTAAGAGCGTGAGCCTTTCGGGAGATCGGCGGTTCGAATCCCGGCTGTGTATTTAGAATTAGTCCCCGGTGGTGAAGCAGTAAATTACAGACTATATCCGTCTCCTTGGTTTGAAGTAGCTAAGCCACGTAAAATAACGGCCATTTCGGCCGTTATTATTACACGAGGATGCCCCGATGGCTCTGTCGTTACTGCAGACCACCAGGTAGTGGGTTCGAATACGAGTAATACCCGTGTTTATCGGATGTTTCGTTTACGTTCTGTACGTTTCCGGTCTAATTCGGTCATTTGATCGACGTTCACGTGATGTTAGCCGATAAATCTATTCTATCTTAATTAGATAGTAACCGAGTGAAACGAATGTCTATCTTAATTAGATAGTAACCGAGGCGAAGTCAAAGATGAAACAACATTTAGATATGCACACGACGAGATTCGAACTCGTGTAGTAGTGATATGTGGTCCAGCGCGCTATCAGTTAGAGCACGGAGGCGCCCCGAAACTGTGACCTTCTAAGTGCCGGGCGCCATACGATTTCGGTCACCGAAGTTTATCAATAAACATGTACCATAAAGATTACCCGATTTATTTGTCAATACATAATCTTCTTCACTTATCCTCTTCGTCCTCAGTGGGACATAAGGCCACAACAATGTTTTGCCACTCAGTACATAATACTCCTCATCATTTGAAGTATGTAATTTAATTTCGGACTCATAAATCACTAATTTCAGATCAGACGTTTACTTGTGCTGCCGCCTGGCGGGATTCGAACTTCATTTATGGGCTACTGGCTGAGCGCCATCAGCAGCCGAAATGGGTTTTTGTACGTGTTGTCTATTCTACATTATTATATTTATGATATGTTTTATTGGACGTATTTTCTATTGTAATCCATGTTTTATTTATTTTTATTAATCGGGAATCCCGCATGGGAATTTTCGCGGTTGGACAAAAGGAATAAGAAAATTTTGGTGGAAGCAATAAGAGACTCGCACAGTGTTCAACATTAAAATTATTCTATTTTTAGAATTAAGGCCACAAAACAGCTATTTATATCTTATATTTGCATCTTATTACGTAATCATAGATAGAGTTATTTTCAGGCCATCTCCAGGAAATCCGTCTCTTATAGTTTAATCCTCTTAACAGCGTATATCTGAGGATGATCCTGATGATGACGTCTACCAAATGATAATATCTCAAGGATTGCAACTACCACGTGACGTCAGGCCGCCGCCCGAAACTGGTCTCGTAGAACTAAACTTAACCCGAATAGGTAGGTCAAGGTTAGGTCAAGATGATAATACATTGCAGTCTTAAAATTGTTTATTTGTGTGTGTTAAGAGCTATAAAACATATATCTATTTATACATAAATCTAACCATAAATAAAACTTCACACAGGCACACGCATAAACCTAAACACGCACAAACCGATCCTTCCATAAATCTATACACACATAAACCTGTCATAAATAAATTAACATTAAACACGCGATGCTCCCCGAATGTACTTTAGTATGCCACCCCTTTCTAGTTAATATTTTAACATCGATTTGAGATAAAGATCAGGCATTATATATATATGCGGGATTCCACGTCACGGGAACGATTCCCAGCTTTACCTCAATTTCTAGGATGTATCATGCACCAGGTACAGGCTTCGGCCTGATAAGATCGCTGCCCATGGCAGTAAACCCTCCGCGATGTGTTTCAAATGGGACACGCACCAAGAGTAAACAAAGCACTTACTCAAACTCATTGACTGACTGACTGACTCACCCACTTCGCCAAGCCTCATAGAAGAGTAAAGCATACATATTGAAGAACACGAAACCCTCACCTCTCACCCGTCGTCCTCAATCATCCGTCAGATTTTGATATATGGTAGAACTAAGGGATATTGATAAATCTCATAGCAGTGTAAACAGAAATCGAACCGGGAACTTCGATATAAGTGTGTGACTCTTATGAAGGGATTCTGGCTTCACGTCTGATCCAGAGATGAATCCTTTAGATTAAGTTCAAGATTTGTTTGTACTATTGGTCATTCGACTTGAATTATTTACCAAATATCCGCAAATACTATATATATATATATATATATATATATATATATATATATGGTATGATATGAAAATGCCACTGACTCATTTAAAGAAGACGCCAAAGGTCAGAGTGAGTGAGTAAGCTACTGAATGCTTTGTTTGGTCTAGCAACTAGTCAAACCTTGAGTGTATGGGTAATGATATGCGTAATCGGATGAAACATCCCACAGAAGGAAAAAGGCTGGGATTCTGGTTGCTACACTGTGAACTCTACCCCCGCTGATCCTTCCTATGGAACTAACATAAGCGATGCCCAATCCTCATCCGATTTGTTATTGTCGCAAATAATAAAACCCGCCAGTTGCTGCTGACTCGAACTGGGCGCGAGAAACAAGTTCCCCGCGAATATTAATACTTCTTAGCTAGATACTATATTAATATGTGATGTATTGCAGTATATCTATTGCAATACGAAAACTTTTCTTTCCCGTATCAGATGACGATAGTGAGTGCCGTGACGGCGCCGAAGTGTGTGCCACCGAGATATGTCAACAAACCATCTACTCGCAGCTCTGTCCACACACTTGTGCTAAATGTGGTAAGACGTTTAATATTTGTTGTCATAACGGTATCGTGATGTCAAATAGTTACTGCGATATAAATCTATGAGGCCGGCGAAATTCTAAAAAAGCTCGATGAAATCCGCGTGAACTTCAGGCCACTCACTGAGTGGTTTCACAGATTTACTGATATATTTTTGGATTTCGTGGATCCAGTCCAGATTTTTCTTAAGCTCGATGAAAATATTTATAATAAATAAAGACGATTACTTGATTTCTTTTATTTGGCGTTAAGTCAGGGAAAAATACCAATAAGACAGGTTTAGATAATTTCGTTGGTATAAGTTAATTGAATCGTTTCATGACAAAGATATTTTAAGTTGATGACTTACCACAAACCTTTTTACTTCTATTTGTCATAGCATTTAGTTATTCACCAGTATATATATATATATATATATATATATATATATATATATGTCGTATGTTATTGACATGTGACTATTTTAAGTATTTGCCCACCTCCGGTCATTCAATCTTATATATATATATATATATATATATATATATATATATACATATACAAAATTTTTGGGGCATTTTAGATGATATGTTGCTGAATACACCAGCAAACAAAAGCTGTCAATTTAAGAAGAAACTTCAAGGCAAATGGACAAGGCACACGGATCATGACGTCAGCTACGTGACTATAGATGATGACGTCATAATATTTGAGGGTTACGATCAGTTCTACTGCTTGAAGCAACATGATGAGGATTTCTACTTAATAACGACAAAGCTTGAAAATGGATGGTTAGTAACCTGAAAATAGTATGATCGATTGATTGATCGATTGATTGATTGATTGATTTTAATTGATTGATTGATCGATCGATATATATATATATATATATATATATATATATATATATATAGATAGATAGATAGATCGATAGTTTTATTGATTGATTGAGTAAATGAGTGAGTGAGTGAGTGAGTGGATGAGTGAGTGGATGAGTGAGTGAGTGAGAGCCATTTGTAAGGCCACTCCCACGGGGAAAGATCTCCCATTTCATTAAAAAAAGCATCAAATAATGAAAATTAATTTAATCTTCTCTCGTTTAACCTTCAAACTCTTACCCCAGACTGATTCTGTTAAATATCAACTACTTCGAGAAAAATCAAACATGGAACGAAAACCATTTTGAACTTGTTGTTATAAGTTGATGGTATTGTATAGCTCGAGCTTCGATTGGCCAGAATTACTCTTTGCCATAATAAATATATGATACCAAGTACCTGGTATGTAAACAATATCGTCAAATACCATACTTAATGGTATTTAATGGTACTTTTTTTCTTCTAAATATCTCGTCCTTCATACAATTAACATAGCTTTATTCCCCCATAGGACTAATTTTAGAAAAATACGTTTTAACTGGATGCCTCTGTATGGCCAGACGATGTCAATGTTATGTCTGTATATTTAACCAAATTAAACTATCTCTCCAGTTGGCTGGTTCTATTTGATAAAAGTAAGTCAGTTCAAAAGCGATTGCATTGTTTTGATTGGACAAACACGGCAACGGTCATTACTAATTACCATCAGCTTGGGTTTAAGCCATTAACCTAAAAGAAAACTAGACCGAATACGGCCGCCGATTTGATGGCAAACAGGTCCGAACTTCCGGTCGGGGCAAAAAGGAACGCAGACTGCTAAAATCAGTTTTATAAATATAGTGAATTCTTGTTTTGTCGATGGTTACATAAGCCGTGGGAGTGAAAGTAATACAAAAGGAATATCTTTTCATAGGTAAGTATAAGGAACACATTTAAAACAGCTGTAAAACCATTGTTTGCATTGTTTGCCGGAAATTAAGCTGAACTATTACTATATTTAGCCTATTCGACAACCCCCGGCATGTCTCTGGCATTTGATCCCAATTAGCTTAGATCTACAGACTTGCATTAAACGCCATGTACATATTTCATGGCATATAATAGGACAGGAGCAATACAGATTCTCTGCACACACAACATTATAATGCATACACCACAATAAATGTCCGTATTGATAGGTTCAAAACTCGAAGCGCAACCGCTTCAACGTTGTTTTTTGCCACTACCGGAAGTCAGCGCTGTTTGATCATGGCGGCCCAATCAAACACCACTGAGTGCCAGGTCTAGGTTTCTTTCAGGTCAATGGTTTAAACGGAATACCCGTACGGGGTGTCTGAAATGATGTTGTTGTGACGGGTACATTTAGATATCGGCTTCACACACATAGACATAGATAAGGTGGCAACTTCGTACAGGTTATACTTAGTTAGTTACCTTTACCGGAATACTACGAGTTAGAATGAGTGATACATATTATAATATGAATATCGAGCAATGTTACAAAACTAACATTAAGTCACGATTGATTGCGTCGTAGATGAAACAGGCAATGCATGACCTGGTAATCTAATTGTGATCATTTAGAATTCTTTAATTAAACGGTTATTTTCAGAATATAATGTTAACTTTTATTTACTAATTGTATTTAATTTATAGAACTACATTTACAAGCATTTTTGGCTCTGGAAAAACCGGAATTCCGGTAAAAAACGGAAAAATTGTCGTCCCTGTCATTGATAACAAGTAAATGTTATTACATAAGGACCGAGGAAAGTAAAAAGGGCTTTACAATAAAGTATCGAGCAAGACGAGAACAGATGACGAGCAAACACATAAATTGGAAGACACCCGAGACAGCTTTGTCATAAAAGATGCCATTTCTGACAATGGTTGTCTCTGTTGTTGCAGGTTCATTGTAGCATAACCATCATATTGGAGTGAAAGAGTCTGCTATCAAAATAGAAACACTAGCCATCAGATAAGACAATCTATTTGGCTGCTTAAAATGTCTGTAGTCCTCCACCTGTCGAAATAAAAGCTTTCGTGCCGCAAATAACTAAACATTCACCAGGTGGCAGCACTTTATGGTGACTAAACGCGTCCTTTGAGTGGGTATAATTCTCGATACAGTTTCTTCGTAATGAACACACATGCGCGCGTACACACACATACACACGAATGTTTGTTTGTTTGTTTGTTTGTTTGTTTGTTTGTTTGTTTGTCGTATAAGAGTCTTAAACGGCGGTGAATATGATATTGGTTCGGGCTATGATTGGGACTATGATGTTTTTATTATTACTATTATTACTATTATTATTATTATTATTATTATTATTCTAAGCCCACATATTTGTATAATAAATATACAAATGTACATTACAGTCGCCCGAGATACGCGTGTATTAATCTAGTCAAGAATACGGCCATTGTGATGACGTATCAAATCGGTGAGTATCACTTACGATGACGTAATCACACATAGATTAGTACGTAATAAGTCTGTCATCTGGACCTGAAGTTTATGCAATCTTTTTATATCACTCTATGTTATATCATACTTTATATCACTCCATGTTATATCATACTTCATATCATACCATGTTATATCATACTTTATATCACACCATGTTATATCATACTTTATATCACTCCATGTTATATCATACTTTATATCACTCCATGTTATATCATACTTTATATCACTCCATGTTATATCATACTTTATATCACTCCATGTTATATCATACTTTATATCACTCTATGTTATAACATACTTTATATCACACCATGTTATATCATACTTTATATCACTCCATGTTATATCATACTTTATATCACACCATATTATATCATAATTTATATTACTCCATGTTATATATACTTTATATCACTCCATGTTATATCATACTTTATATCACTCCATGTTATATCATACTTTATATCACTCCATGTTATATCATACTTTATATCACTCCATGTTATATCATACTTTATATCACTGCCATGTTATATCATACTTTATATCACTCCATGTTATATCATAACTTTATATTAAACCATTTATTGCTTATCCAGTTTTGTAGGATGCCATATCGCTGTAACATCCAATATTACATCATATCATTTCATATCGTGTTATATCAGATCATTAGGGGCGCCTCCGTGGTCTAGTTGGTAACACTGCTGCCCGAGTTCGAATCTCGGGGTGGGCATATCTGAAGGGTGTTTCATCTTTGACTTCGCCTCGTTACCTTAGGATGTCGCTCGCCCCATTTAGCCTATCTCGTGCACAAAAGTGGCAGCAAAACATCAACATTTACATTTTTATATCAGGTCATTTACCATGTCATAATGTATCATGCACTTTCATAGCACCTCATATAACATGGGCGAGTCGATAACAGTGCGGTCAGCTATAACATAAGATGTGTATCACACCTGTTTGGTTGATAAAGAGTATTTCCCCGTAAATATAATACATTTGTCATTTTTAAGTAAACCTTTAATGCTTGTATATTTAATAAATTTATCATAATTAACTTTATAGGTGCACTTTACGACGTCATATTTGCAAGTCTTAGCACGGAGTTCGAAATCGCTTTGAAAGATGTTCTCCTAACAATAAAATAATGCACCTGATATAATTTATTATCTTCACACTTTCATCCGATATCTCTGTTCTCTTCTGTTCTCTGTATTATTATTATTATTATTTAACTGAGCTACTTACAGCTCTCTGGTTAGGCGAGATGGCTACATCTGAATCACGAGCCTATAGGCAGCTTACGTTAAATTTCCATTGTCTCAACTTATATCGAATTATATTAAATATGATTGTGTTATATCACATTATATCACGCCGTATCGAGTTATACTGCGTTATCTCATATCAGATCGTGTTTTGTCATGTCTATCTGATGAGACTGGACGGATGTCATATTACGACAACTTAAATGTGCCAGTGAGTAGTCACGTGACGCCATCATTCAGCTAGTACCCACTCGGCAGACGATTATTGGTGAAAAAATTAGAAAACAAATCAGAAACTGAAACCAAAACAAACAAAAAACCCGGTATAAACATTCCAGATAATTTAATGACGTAATCTCTACGACGACGAAAGGCTGGCACTTAAAATGGCAAATCATCCCGTCGTAGGTAATTATTAAATATGTCTAAACTGAAAGAGATTTAGACGACTTTTCATTATTGTTGTCGTCCTATTATCTCTTTGCGTATATTTTCAGGTAAACTCGCTTACACGTTACCACGAAGTGGCGCAGATCTTTGTCAGATCGTGAACTTCAATGACATCGTGCCAATAGCTGAACATCGCGACAACAGAGTTCTGTATCGTGGAATTGTTGTAGGTTAGTCAGTGAATCGAATGCTCTAATCAATACATGAAGTCGACATTTAAATCGTAACGGTTTTTCTTATTGTAGCCTTGCTCAGTTTATTATTATGATCAATGAGTCACATTTTGTCCCCATTTATTGCTTGAGCGATGATGTCTTTTGTTCCAACGATATCGTTTCGACAAACCTAGTTATCCTTTGCAATGTTTACACATTCTTCTAATATATAGACATTTATTTGGTATCTTCTTCGCTGTACAGAGATTATTTTGTTTCCGGTTTGAGAGTATTATACTGTCAAATAAATTAATCGAGTAAAGGTGAAACAGATAACTGCTAACGATAAATGATACCCTGAAGTAACCCCCCCCCGTAATTATAGAAGGTAGACGACATATTACGAACTTAAGGAAAAATATTGATCGAGAAACGTCACCCAGTACCAATGAGGGCTAAATTTAGATATCTATACATTATCAATATATCTATCTATCTATCTGTCTATCCATCCATCCATCCATCCATCTAGTTAGTTCCTTAAATTGATTTTTCTAGTAATATATAATATATATTAACATGACATGACATGAAATGACATGACATACATGACATGACATGACATGACTTGACCATAACGCAATATAATATGATATGATGTGATATAACGTACTATAATATAATATAAAGTAGTCAGTTTATTTAAACATTCGATATGTTATGATAACAAAATGTATATGTTATCTCAATGTTGCCGAAAAACGTCGGATACGTCGGACTTAAACCACGTGTGACGTTGCCAGTCCGACGATTGTCACTATAACGTCGGTCTAAATGTCCGAGGACCAATCAACAATCATCGATCCTTATTTTTCTGTATTTTAGCACATACCCGACTGTACCGAACTGAACGTACCCTGGAATTAACGGCACCGAGTCAGTTCATAACATTTTCGTTGTATTTTGCACGGATTTGCAAGGTCCGAAGTATATCGAGGGCGCTTTCTGATCTTTACGTATTGATTTTTCGTCACTCATGCGAAGAATTTGTTTGGGTATAATTTGTGCTCGCTCGGTAGCTTCCCTACCTCTACATGTGTCCTGCATTAATATAGGACATTAATGTCAGACAGTTTCAAAAGTTTTCCTTAGCAAATAAATAAATACATAATGTATATTTGGATAATATATATAATGTATAAAGTGCCATTACTAGCAGGAGCCATTCAAAGGCGCTGTACAAATAATATGTAATATAATAATAGCACTGTTAGCTAACCGATAAATTATAAGATATTTGATGGCTAATGGCTAAAACTGTTAAACAACGAACTGGTTCTGTTTCTAATCGGCTGCTAAATGGGAAGAGAACCAGTAGGTTGTGGATTGGATAAGATGGAACCCGAGTGATAATACAAGCAATGCTTAACAGACGTAGATGATACTGTGATTCACAAAATTGTCAATATTTCTTGCAATTATTTAAAGGTGACCTTTAAAGGCTTTATATAATCCGACCTTTTATTGGTCGTGTTATGAACCATAACCATCCTGAGATGGGGAAAACGTCTGGTATTAACATTTACACTCAATCATAACATTACGTGAATTGATATGATAATGATAATAGGTTATTATCGTGATCATGATTGCCATGATCATCATCATCACCATCATCATCATCATCATTTACCTGTATCTTTATCTAGACGATTATGCACTTCCGGGATCAACCACCCTGTGTCAATTAGAAGGTCAGTATACGCTCCAGGTATACTGGCGTGACTGGACCAACTTATGTGTGGGCAGCCTGACTGACGGAGATCCAGATTACGGACCAGATACGATGATCCTGAAGCTGAGATGCACCAAGGGCAACAGGGATATTATAACCGAAGGTTTGTCGTGAGTCATGCGATCTTTAGCAAACAGTATTCGGTAAACACATGCCTGAGGGAATATTGACCGCACGGAAGAGGTACAGCTACAACATATTGGGTTAGATGTCTCAAAAGTGAACAAAACCGCTCACAAATCTCTAAAAGAAAACAGCAAATAGTTGGTAACCTTAATGGCGACATATCCCTATATTTCATGTACGTAATACTAACTACACAAATATGTATTTTAAAATGAATCGGATCTAATTATAACATTAAAATGTGTATGCAAACTGAAGGCCATTTTTTCAAAGGTTCGTATACAGAAAGCTTCGAGTGCAGCCGCTGGTGGAATATTCATAAGATTCTATGGTTTATAGGTAGATTACTACGTGTAAATGTAGTTGGTTCAATACCATTCATCGTTCCCATGGTAGGCTAAATGGGCCGAGCGAATTCCAAAGATAATGAGACGGAGTGAATGATGAAACACTCTTCCGACATAGCCCGACCGGGGTTTGAACTCGGGGCCTTCCTATCTGTGGCCGATGTCGTTTATTAAACTATAACTGTATCATATTACGCCCGTCATATATTCGTACCAGTCTGTACTCGTCCTCTCGTTTCCAGTAATGTTCCTGTATCTAAGAGAAACACGTCTTCGTTTTCATAATATGACAGATGCTGAATATTTGGAATCTCTTGATATGTATTACCGCCCAAAGATCGCTCTCTCTTAAAACAGAGCAATTATTTCGGGGGGGGGGGTAATGGGGGGGGGGTATATTCATCTCTATATGATGTTTTGCCGTATTCAATCGCCAGTATATTGTCCAGATAATTATAAATGATCCCGAACATCTCGGACGTGAAATATTTCCTATCATTGGATCAGTCTCTTCATTGTTTTCACATTATTTTCAGTTTATTCCTGCATCAGTCACATATTCCTGAACTTAGACAAGGCCAAGGTCATATTAACGAGGTCAATGAACAACGGGACGTCAGATCGTCTAAATTGCTGGGTAAAAACCCGACAACATTGCTCCTAGATAACTGACAGTTTACATCAAATTAACTGCTAATTTATTTATTCTAATATTAATTTCTTTTTACGACGTGTCACTTATATTATTGTGATTATTTCACGTTAGTTTCGTATTTTTAATTATCACTGATAATCAACTGTATATTGCATTTTGCCTTCATACTGATTGCGATATATTGTGTTTTGTTTTGTTCTTCTTATTTCTAGATTTTTAACCGACAACGTTCGGGAAGAATCAACCTGACAGTTCTGACTTCGCCTCAATGTGACGAAGGAAGCGTGCACGATGTCATAGGCGGAGCGCGGTCATTCTTGATGTTTGGAAACGGGACATTCGGTAGGTGTCGCCTGTAAACGTCGTGATCGAACGATCATTATAAATATCGTCACTGTCGCTGATCTGTATATTATACAAATCGGTTACCTCTTATCCTATAATCGGGGGTGGGGACGGTTGAAGCAAAAGTACACGTACCGTCGGAGCGGAGGTTGGTCATGCCAGTCAGTGTTTGTGACAGGAATTATTGCTTGTGTCAGCTAACGGTAGCTTTGGAGGTTTACGGTTGTGTACGGGGATATATGTATATCGAGGTTCAGGAAATGAACGTCTGAAGTCGGTATTTTTATATTTCTATGAAAATCAGATGATTATTATTAGTTGATGGATAAATCAATCTACAGTATATATCAACGCCTACATATAAATAAATTAAACCAGTTCTTTTGTCCACACTGACTTTTATAGCCAAACTTCCTTCCGATATCTTAATTCTCATGCGAGATTGCCAATCTAGTACAAATATATATAGATAAACGGTTTATTTCGTATCATTAATGGTTGGGGATATTGAATATAATCGGATAAACAGGTAAACATCCCTTAATTATCTTCCCAATAAACAATTTATTTATTTGATATAATAAGGTAGTATGTTGATCACGATGCAGAAATATGTAAAATATACGGTTCCCCTTTCTTTTTAAATATTATTTTATATATAATTGGCCATTTGGTCATCAAGTACAGATCCAGTTTGACACGACATCGTTGTTTTCTACCGCTTTCGTCACCATAATATAACATAATCTATTACAGAAGAGATTTTAATAAGAAATATGCGCCTTACCAATAAACAGTTTGATCCAATTTATTAAACGGGACGCATACACAATCCTCTGATAGATCAATCAATATCGGTTATATTTATTTCATTTAGGTGTAGGAAATAATCCAAGCTGCCACTAGAACCATCAAAATAGATAGTTCGACATTGGCGGATAACTAGGCCACCCGCCATTTTGACCTTGTTTATAACTCCGCCTACTTCTCAGTCAGATACATTGACCTATATAGGATAGCGTTGATCTCGCAAAAACATATATATATATATATTCAACCAAACATAACAGTTATACAAAGCTATATAAAGGATTTATTAGGTACAATGTCTAATAAAATACAGATATATCAGTTTGGAGGATCGTCTGAGGGATGAACTTCAAAGGGGTCATAAGGTAAACAAACTACTTCAACTTGTTATGGAAAGATATCGGATAGTTTTATAGAAGTTTAAACAATAAGTAGTCATATTTGGTACGCTATAGCTATATGTGGGAGATATGTATGTAATAAGTACGCGATCGTTTCGCCCCCTTAGAATATGGTATCGTAATTTCGTACAACAAGTAACACCGCCATCTTGAAATTCCCTAAAATCCTCTTGGTAAGCTGATATTGTTCCAACAAATATTCGGTGAGTAATATGATAGTTGTCCGTACGAGACAAAAATGTCAGTCCGTGTTGGATTAAATAAACATACGGTCGCTGGTTCAGTACTGTTGTCGGCAATATGTCTCTTTCTTAACAAAGAGTCCATATGTACGATGCTATACGGTGTTCATGGATACATCCAATGATGATGATGATGATGATGATGATGATTGATGATTGATGTTTTACTGCCACTTCTGTGCACCCGGTAGCCTAAATGGGCCGAGCGATCTCCAAAGGGAATGAAGCGAAGTCGAAGATGAAACACCCTTCAGATATGGCCGCGTCGAGATTCGAACGCAGGTGGTAGTGATCTGTGAAATAAATCGGAACTAACTGGCATGAACTTGATAGCTTTTTACTTGATTAGCACAGATCTAATTACTCACTTTGTTGTTTTGTCCGATATACGTAACTTTGGTGTTACATTGGATGGCGATTTTAATTTCAGAAAACATATTTCTTTTGACATGTCGCTCCTGCTTCTATCATATTCGTGACCTTCGCCGTATTCGGCGCTATATTTCTCTTCAGTCGCCAAAACCATTGCTACAGCACTCATTACTAGTAGGCTTGATTACTGCAACTCTCTTCTTTATAACATTGCATCTAAGGATATTCTAAAACTTCAGTGTGTTCAGAACTGATTAGCTAGAGTTGTCACACGGTCTCCTCGGTTTTCCCATTCTGTCCCACTTCTGAAATCTCTTCATTGGCTCCCTGTTCAATCTCGCAACATTTTCAAACTCTGCACCATTGCCTATCAAACTCTTTCTTCTGGAGAATCTTCATATCTATTTTCCATGCTTTCTTTATCACCCAAGCCCAGAGCGCTCCGTTCATTTAGTTTTCACTTATTGTCTGTTATCGGGGTTAAAACTCATACTGGGACTCGTGCTTTTTCAGTTGCTGTCCCTAATCTTTGGAATTAACTCTCTGAACATGTTAAGCCATTAAATAGCGTGGTTCCTTTCCGTCACCATTTAAAAACTCACCTTTTCAGACTCGCTTATCCTTCCTAAGTTTCCTTTCCAGCTGATCATTGTTGATGAACTTTGCATTGTACCCGGACCATGAGTTTGCCCAACCCCTCCACTAGGTGCGCCACTGAGCTCGATTCTTTTCGAGGATATTGGCGCTATAGAAGTTTTGTAATTATTATTATTATTATTATTATTAAGCGTTTTTCTAATTATCTTCGTCAACAGAAACGAATGCCACCAATAAGTCAACCGATGTTACAGTGACGTCATATACTGAAACCACAACAACGGATGCTAATGGCCAAGAAACGGAGAGAACGTCTCTAATGACGGCGACGGGTCATCATTCCGCATCGGACATAATACGTCATCCGTTACTTACATCAATCGTGACGCAAGCGACAGATGATGACGTCATGGATAGTAATAAAATACGTAAGGATAAGGCAATCAATAAAATGAAATATATGTTTAATTAATTGATTAATTAATTAAATTAATTAATTAATTAATTAATAATAATAATGTATATTTAATAAGACGCCCTGAGTGAGTGAGTGAGTGAGTGAGTGAGTGAGTGTAGACTAGACACATCGACACTTCCAATATGGAAAACTTTGTTATGGTTCAGTTTGTGTTGTGGAGGATTGTTCTTAAAATAATAATAATAATAATAATAATAATAATAACAAAATTAGATTTGTATTGTTTGGTTCATTTCACTCTTCATTTCCCAATCTATTTTATTTACTGGTATTCATAGGTCGGGTCATTCAAATAGTTGGCCTCACTTTCGTCGTCGTTGTTAGTTTCTCGCTGATTGCGGCCGGAAGTTATGTAACCATCAGAGTACGACGTCTGAAGAGTAGACGATATAGTAGAATAACATGGCGAATGGTGCTAGAAGAGGAAGAAGAGGAGACGTTATGACCACAGAAATAGGGAGTTGGATTCCCCCCCTTCTTTGTCATAACGTGTCATGATTTAAAGCCTGATGAGGTCCGTCACGGCCGAGTCGTTAGCGCGCCAGCCAATGTTTCTAAGCGCTCTGTATACGCTCTGTAAATGCTACTGGCACTTGAAATACGGAAGTTCTCTTGGAGGTGTATTTGTATTAGAGATATGTGTGTGTGTGCATAAGATGACTTGTGTAGACGTTTGATGGCTTACAAAGATAGAAAATCTTATTTTAGCATCGCAATCGGAAGTCTAGCATTTGTGTGTGTGCGTGTGTGTGTGTGTGTGTGTGTGTGTGGTATTAGTTATACTGCTAGTAGTAATACTACTACTACTACTACTAGTAGTAGTAGTAGTAGAGGTACTACATCTATACTTGTACTATTGACATGACAGAAGAACATCATATCAAATTTAATGCGTCCAACACGAACCAGGCAACAGATGTTTTTTTATGGAAAAAGTGACTGTTACATAGGTAGAAAGAGAAGAAGATTAGAGAATGTCTAAGTAGACACAAAGATTTGTCCTGATCCCTTTGTCTTTATACGTACTTGTTAGTTCAACTATAAGGCGGCCTGTGTGTACAGGCTGTCATTCAGTTTGAGATATACACAATAAAAGTACACTAATGAAATGAGAACACTGGAAATATTTTGTGTTGATTACAATTTCGGTGTGTTTATATATATATATATATATTTATATATGTGCATATATGCATACAATCTCTCTCTCTCTCTCGCTCTCTCTATCTGTGTGTGTGTGTGTGTGTGTGTGTGTGCATATAAATAGTCAGATGTTTCGAAGGACTCGAGCTGTATATCCTTGGCGAATGAAGACCTTCAATGAGAACTTTAACATCAGTTCACACCCGGTTAAGGTCATCCTTTCAACAGCCAAATGCTGCGGCACCAACCATCATATGATCAACGTCATTGTTCCAACATGTTCTAAACGTTCCCGAATTATTTTTATCAACGAATGCCATTACCAAATCAGAAATACGGACTCGTCATTGTCAACAAACCGTCGTTCGGAATCTCTAGTATTGGACTCCCGTATAGCGTATGTACTAACATAGGCTTAAATATTGTTTGTGATTGGGAGTGATTGCGGGGGGCTGATGGTGAAACATCGCCGGCCGACAACAGGTAAATGTAAACATTGTTGCTTCGCGGCCATTTCCGTATACATTAGGCCGAATGAGACGAGGACCATTCAAAGGTAACGAACCGAAGTGAAATAGCTTTCAGACTCAGATCGGCTGAGGTTTAGTCTATGTGCTAGAGGTCTGTGGCCAATAAGGAACGACACACAGACGTCCTGAGTGACAGGCTAAATAATCCTATCATACTATGTCTAATTACGATAAAACATTACCAATGTTAATAAGCCACTTCTAGAAGTTTAATGGTTAGAATGTTGAGCTCGCGATCTTTGTTTGTGGGTTTATCCCTTAGTAATTCGACCCTCAGCCAAGTAGCTCGCTCGCTCCTGGACTTACACAAGACACTTCACCGGCCCGTCACCCCTACCAGTATGCCGGCACTGTCAACAAGTGTACGACCCGGACCTCTGTACAAACTCCTCATGTATACGTACAAAGCGCTCAATAGCACAGCTCCTGTATATCTGGAGGAACTTGTGATACCCTACCTTCCAAGACGTTCACTGAGATCGGAGCTATGGGTGCCAAAGACACGTACGACAACCTATGGAAATCGCTGTTTCAGCAAGTCAGCTGCCTCCACTTGATACATGTTTAAATACTTCTGTTATCTGTAAAGCGCTTTAGAGTAATTTTAATCCAATTATATAGAGCACTATATAAAATGTTGTATTATTATTATTATTATTATTATTATCTGCTCAGCCTACCCGAAGCATCGAAGAATACTTAAAGGTCATCTCCGCCCGGAAGACTACAAACTTCCAGACCGCCACCTAGCGGCATTGCTCATAAGGAAATCAACATTCCTACCAGTCATCATAATTCCACTTCTCCAGAAAGATCCATACACATATCAAGGACATATCAGACGGCCCCTATGGACAGGTGGGTAAGAATGTGGGACTTCCGTACTTTTATAGTAAACTGAGGTGCCAGCATGTTAAACAACTCCCAGTCAACACCAGGTGGCTGTGCCCAATAGGCGACAGGCAGGGGTCTCTACACCAAACTTCAACAAGTTAGAAACTCACTCACTCACTTACTCACTCACTCACTCACTCACCCACTCACCCACTCACTGAACTTGCTCGCTCACTCACTTACTCACTCGATCTTAGTCTGTGCCAAGGTCAGATATAAATTTATGTCTGTGCGCGCGCGCGCGCGAGTGTGTGTGTTTAGGATGCCTACATATGGTGGCACTGGCTTAGAGCATCAACACATAAACATCCCTAAAATCCTATACTTCCATAAATGTATACATAACTAAGTCTACGCACACACACATAAACCTAAATATACATATACCTATAGATACGCAGACCCCCCATATATATATATATATATATATATATATAAAACAAGTCTTGGCTACACAACAGTCTGTATAGGGCACAGACAATCCGCTTTTATTATGTGACAAATATATCAAGCGAACAGCGAAGGTTATGTACAGAAAGTGGACGCACGTATAAAATTACCATTTGACACCGCAGCTCGGAGTAATCACCACGTATACATGTGGTTCAATGACAACCAAATGCATATACTAGATAACTATATTGACACCATAGTTTACAATGAGAACCTTTCGACATGACCTCAGTACGCCTCCGTGTTTTAGCGGTAGCGTGTAGGACTACAGATCACTACCACCCGTGTTCGAATCTCGGCGTGGGCATATCTGAAGGTCGTTTCATCTTTGGCTTCGCCTCGTTACCTTAGAAGGTCGCTCGACCCATTTAGCCTACCTCGTGCACAAAAGTGACTGTAAAACGTCAATCATCATCATCATCATCATCATCATCATATCAACCGTATAGATAATGGTTTGAGTTGACTACTTTACAAACTTGCGTTGTGTACACCACACACACACACACACACACATGCACTTGATAAAGGTTTCTTATAATCGAAACTAGTCGTGTTATTTTGGGCTGAGTGAAAATACTATTATTTCTGCTACTGTCGGAGGTATTAGAATTATTATCATAATATATATTATATGTACTGATATATATGCTTTATTCCTGTTATAGCTGCGTTATATATGTACTAATATATAAAATTTGTTTTCTATTTAGGTAGTAGTCGTTTGATCATAATTCTGTAAGAATTATAAACATCACGAAAACCTGAGCCCACGCCTTTATTATATGTAACATAAAACACACTAACACACACACACACTAATACACACACTAACACACACACACACTAACACACACACACACACTAACACACACACACACTAACACACACACACACACACAGCTTACCCCGGGGATCGATAGACAGTAGTCTTTGTGAGTTGAGCGCCAAAATGTATCACGCGCTTACATCAACAGACTGTAACCAATATTTGTGTAATTACCGTTATTGCTATGACTTGTAAGAAATAACAGTAATTACCGTTATTGCTATGCCTTGTAAAAAATAACAGTAATTACTGTTATTGCTATAGCTTGTAAAAATAACAGTAATTACTGTTATTGTTATGACTTGTAAGAAATAACATTTGTTTCCTGCAAATATTGTTACACTGCCTACCGACAGTGTTGGGGGTATCTAGGACATAAAACACACACACACACATATATACATATTGTGTGTATACGAGTAAGGTATATGTCTGATTATTATAATTATTGACAGAATGCGGTGTCGGAATATTTGGTTATCTGATCAATTATATATCGATTAACAGAGGATACTCCATCCAATGGAGTATTCTCATAAACGTGTACTTATTATACGGCCAGTTTTGTATATACCTTAGCATGACAGAGAGTAACCTATGGGAGAGGCCTATGGGAAGACAGTTATTTAGCGACATAGGTCCCCCAATTTGCACAAATGAATAATTGTTAATGTATAAAATATAAATTGGAAAATAAATTCATTGCCATTGTAAAGGGGAGGGGGGGGGAATTGAGAAAGAAAGTTTTCGGAGATGATCGCAAATAAATGTTGCCATTTTACAACCACTTTCTTCACACGGTAGCCTGAGAGATAGATAGATAGATAGATAGATAGATAGATAGATAGATAGATAGATGAAAGAGAGATGTAGAGAGGAGGAAAACCTTCCGAGATTATCGTAAATAAATGTTGTCGGGTGTGTTTAGAACCACTTTTGTTCACACTATCGCCTGATAGAAAGAGAGAGGGGGATATATATATATATATATATATACTTGCCGAAATATGAAGTAAAGAAAAGACGCTTCATGACGGAGATCGAATGTTTAGAAGAACAGTTATCAATCAAAGCTGTTTGTAATATCAGATGTAATGCTTGACTATGTATATGTTTTATTCAATAAACAGTTGTTTGGTGGGGGTGGTGTTGGGCAGGTGGGCTAACACACAAATATCGAAAGCAATGGTGGTAATCATTGTAACGTACGCGAATATAGGTCGCTGACCGAAGACGCTGTTTACATCGTTGAGAAGACCACGATTCCGAGACCCTTAAGTAGGTCAAGCGACGTATCCTGGCGTTCAAATCCGTATGTCGGAATGTTTCGAGCGCGAACCTTCATCAGCCAGTTCAATACCGGAAGCTCTTGGACCGTAGGGCTCCTAATTATGTCTCTTGATGCGCATTATTCGAATAAAGACGAACCAGTTACCGACTGATTGTAGTTAATTTCGCGGTTTCGCGGTGTCGAAAGCTTTGTTGCCAATTTTAAAACGTGGACACCGAAATCAGTTAAAAGAAATATCAACAGCAACGTAATCTGCCATTAAACGATTAACGCTGTCATCACGGAATACGTTATATTATAAATAATCTTCTTTTAAGGGCAGTTATCAATGAATACGCGAAATATGCTAAATGTGTGTCTAGAGTTCATCATCATCATCATCATCATCATTTTATCCTCATCCTACGCTCATACGTTGTCATTACATTGATCATCCGGTGCCGTAAGCCCACGACTCTTCCCGATTGCCGACACTCTGTCCAAACTCCGGCGGAGGCAGCACGCTCGGATCCACGAAGTCCAGGTCGTTCCGTGAGACATCGCTCTGTAGGGCTACGGGCTCTTGAAGATTTCTTGAATCGACGATCGCCTTGATCTTAGGCTTTGGGAGCACCTTCGGTGCTAACTTTTCGCCGGCGACTCGACTCTGCCGCTTCTCGGCCAACTGGCGCCTGGCGTCCAGTATATCCCTCTGGTTGACGATTTCCTGGAAGAGGCCGCTGACTCCGTCCTTCCTCAGCGCGTTCCGGTAGATGAATGGCACCTGTGTCTGGTCCATGTCGACGTTGACGAGCCGCACCAGCGAGTCGAAGTACCTCGGAAGGTCCCTCAGCTTGGTCTCCCTCATCGTCAGCTGCTTCAGCAGCGCAAGGTCGCACAGCTCGTTGGGCAGCCGCTCTATCGGGTTGCCGTCGAGCTGGAGCACCCGGAGGTTCTTCAGGTAGGAGATCAGCGGCGGCAGCTCGGTGATGGCGTTGTTCTGCAGCGATAGTTTCTCCAGCCGCTGGCAGAGGAAGACCGGATGCGGCACCTCGATCAGCGAGTTCTTGTCGAGGATGAGCGCCATCAGGCTGACGCTGGCCGCCGGCATCTCGGCTATGTGGTTCGCCGACGTGTTCAGCGTCAGCAGTTCCGGCATCTTACTGATCACCTTCGGCACCGACGACAGCCGATTGTTGCTGAGCATCAGATGGCGGAGTTTGCCGAGTTCAGCGGCGGACTGGGGCAGCTCTTCAAGGTGGTTGTGCGAGAGGATCATCGTGATCAGGTTCTCCAATTTGCCGATTTTGGCCGGTAGAGATTTCAGTTGGTTGTGGCTGACGTCAAGATGGCTTAGCATGATCAGTTCGGTGACGGCGTCGGGCAGCTCGGTTATGGCGTTCGCACACAGATTCAGGGTCCTCAGGTTCTCCAGGCGGCCGATGCTCGGCGGCACCGCTTTCAAACTGTTCCGGGTGACACTGAGCTGAACCAGCGCCGTCATGACGCCGATATCGTTCGGCAGCTTCTGGATGCAGTTCCGGATCAGCTCCAGACTGTTCAGGTCGACCATCGTCTGGATGCCGTCGATGCTCTTCAGCGGACATTCCTGAAGGCTGAGCTGTCTAATCTCGGTGGCGAACAGGTGGTTCGGCAGCGTCTTCACTTTACCCTTCTTCAGCGTGAACGACCAGAGGCTACTCATTCTGGATACGTTGTCCGGGATCGTCTTCAGTACGTCATTTTCATCTTCCAGCGTCAGATGGGTGACGCCTCTCCCGATCAGCTCCTCCCACGATTTACATTTCATCAGGGCGCCAACGTCGCGAACGAGGGCCTTAATCTGAGGTCAAACAAAACAAGAAAATGTCACATGAACCGACGTCACAGAGTTAAGGTTGAATCGAAGCTTCACCGTGAAGCCGGGATCAGCTGTCGATATCCTGAACGAAAAGGAACAATATACGGAAAACCGAAGCGAATCGAATAATACGGTTTGCGGGCCATTGTTACAGTAACACGTAGCATATCCCACTAACACGTGGCATGTCGTAGTAACACGTAACATGTCGTAGTAACACGTGATCCCTATTGTATATTAGCAAGAGGGGAGCCCGCTCGGATAGCGTCGCGGTTATGGCGTCGCGCTGCAAAGCTCTAGGTTGTCGATTCGAATCCGACTCGCATCTGCGTTTGCGGGATGTTTCACCCGAGGACTCGCATCTCGGACGCACGTCCCACATACGGCCCGTACCCGAGGCCGCATAACCCGAGCGAGGCTCTATTACTGAGCCGATACGCAGGCGACGAATTTAAAAAAAAATAGACACAAAGAATACAAAACAGCAATTTATTATAAAAAAAAGATAAACACTCACATGACTTGATGGTTCATCCATTTCCGTTTGTTTCGGTGGAACTGTAAATAAAAGACAACATCGTTACATCAGTCTGTGAATTAATGGCGAACGAGGCCAAAGTGCATCGTCATAAAAACAAAATAGTCTCCGTATACAGTTTAATAATACGGGATTATCGTAAACAACCTACGAAGATCTGTCACTCGTGTGACGCGATTAAATTGAAATGAATGGGAAGCGATGAAACATCTGATTTTAAACATCTGATGAAACGACTTCAGTCAACATCTGATGAAACGACTTCAGTCAATAATTGTATTAGTTTGTATTGTGCGGATGTCTGATATAAGTACATTTCGTTGTTGTTGTTGTTGTTGTTGTTGTCGTCGTCGTCGTCGTCATTGTTGTTGTTGCTAAGTGAGAGTGCCGTATTTAGGTGACTCACACTGAGATTGCATGTAAAAATTGAAAACTGTCATTTTTCAGCGGATGTCGTTTGAAAAATGTTGGTAGTAATGTTTTTGTGGATTTTTTTTGGTGCGAAATGGATTTATTTTAGCATTTGTAACACATTTTCACATTTATATACATCTGTCTATCTCTTTCTCTATCTATCTATCCATCTATATATCTATCTGTATATATCTATCTATCTATCTCTCTATCTATCTATACTATCTATCTATCCATATATATATATATATATATATATATATATATATATATATATATATATATTATATCATCTATTATCAATCATCAATCAATCAATCAATCAATCAATCAATCAATCAATCAATCAATCTAATCTATCTATCTATCTATCTATCTATCTATCTATCTATCTATCTATCTATATATATATATATATATAAATATATATATAGATAGATATTAATCAATCAATCATCTATCTATCTATCTATCTATCTATCTATCTCTTTCCCTCTATCTATTTATCTATCTACCTATCTATGTACTTATTTATCTATGTAACACACGGGCACACACACACACACACATCAAATATGGACAAAACATATTGATACCACTTTCATTTCCAAAGTATTGTTTATCATCCATTTGAAATAACTAACGGACCAGAAGTTATTAAGCTCAGATATCAGCATGAAATAAGTATACGATGATGACGACACATCGAGATTTATATGATTATTGATAATAATTCTTATTTCAGTATTGCCAACCTTCAGTAAGTAATCTTCAAATAACATAAAATCGTTGCATCCCAAATCAAAGATCAATATTATAATATTAAATTTATTAATTTATCATAAAAACAAGCGGATTAGTTGTCTATTTTTTTTTTAAATACAGTTTCAGGTATCATTATCTGTAAATAGTTTATGATAGAGCGCAAATAAGGCAGTTATAGGCTTCAAGGCGTTTAGAAAATATATTTTTAAATAGTTTCGTTTGTGTGAAAACGATCCCTTCGCGTCCTTCTATACTAGAATATGTAAACCTGGCCATCGTATATTCCTAAACCTGGACATGGTCAAGATTAGGTCTGAAGTGACTAGGTTTGGATTAATGTCAAATATTTGGGAGTTTGGATTTTTTTAATATATATAATTAAACATACCACTAAAGTGAACGGCCATAATGAAATAAGTGTTATGGCGTGAAAATGTCGATAATGGGCGATAATAAGCCGAAGGAAAGAATGAGACCGACATGGTTGCAGCAGTTGCAGACAGTCAACTCAGGCTAGATGTTCCAGCGAAAAGTCCAAACAACATTTAATGTACACGGGTAGCACTTCAAACCGACCTCACTGAGAAGGTAGAACTTGGTGCAGATCTTGGGAGGATGTCCAGGTTCACTTACCAACAGGAAAGAAAAGTGGCTCACCATGCGTGTAACGAGTGTGAAGTTCAACGGTAGACAGCCATTAAATAAGACTTGGTGTTGAATGCCGAAGTTAAGATCTGAAGTTAAGAAAAGCCTGAACCAACAGAAGCTGTTCGTCATCAGGTTATGGAGCGGTATGTTGTGAAGTCATGCTTCGAAGCAATTCGTCTGACCTTGATTAAGCACAATATGTTTGATAAAGTTGGCGCCAAAATGTAGATCTTTAAGGTTCAGTGTTTCACCTGGCTGCCGAGCAACAACCCATGCCAAATTAAACAGGCCTCATTCTCTTAGTCACGTGTTTGTGCTTACTTCCTCATACTAACCTTTAAGTAACAGAGGGGCTGCATTGGTAGTATCATTGTTGGGTGTATAAATCACTCTTTATTCAAGTATGGTTACGTTAAAGAAAGGATGGCCAGAGTTAGGAGAAAAGTACATATTCACTAGCCAGGATGGGGTAAAATGTGGCCAGGATGTGGCGAAATACTAGATTTGGTTTCAAACCGATATAACACACGATCATAGCGCCCAAACAACACTTACCACTTGATGGCCAGGTTTTGGCTACCTTAATTTTCTTGGTGAGAAAAATTGAATTAGCTATCTGGAATAACGACATATCGGAAACTTTTTGAAAAATAAAGTGGCCAGGATTTAGTTAAATTACCCTAGTGTCGTAATGCTGGAAATGTCTTCGTTCCAGTGGATATGCTTTTCTTGTGCATATATTCTGGCAAAACATGATTACACTAGAAGTAATCAATGTGCAATGAATATTAATTATATCCCGCGACAAAGTGCGGGGGGTATCCCCACGTATCAGCCCCAATTTAACATCCAATCAATCTCTTGGTGACAACTAATTACAACCGCGATAAACAAAGTGGTGTAACTAACGGCTTACTACGTCGTAACAAGGATTGTGTGTACGTTGCTATGGTAACTAGTCTACGTATTTTTTATAGCCAAATCTGGAATCTCAATAATAATGTTTGTCTATGTGGTGAATTGATGAGTATAATGTCTTTGACTATATCTCATCCTTAGTTTACACATAGTTTGAAAGTTGACAATTATAGATTATTTCTCGAGAAAGAAAATGTATATTAATAGAGAATACTCGTTGTTATGCAAATGAGCTAATATTTGGTATATACATTCAGATGTAGCACGTCTAAACTTTATTTTATTATCGCATTCGTGTTTCTATTTTTTTTTTAAATCGATGAATCTATTAGTTGATGTTATTAATGATAGTGTACTAAAATATGTTTCCAGCTTATTCCTTTGTTATCATCATAATAATATTTCATTATAGAACATATTGTTGTAAATAATTATGTTTTACGGCCATTTTGGTCCACAAGGTGGGCTAAATGGGCCGAGCGACCTCCAAAGGTAATGAGGAGAAGTCAAAGATGAAACACCCTTCTGATATAGCCCCATCGGGGTTCGAAACCAGTTGCTATAGATCTATGGCCAACCGCGTTACCAGTTAGGCCACACGGAGGCTCCCTTTATGGAACACACATTGCACTGACATTCTGTTCAAAGCACATATCTGATATAAGTTATACAGAGTGAAAAATCAGATAACAATGGATTTGGTTTATAATAATGAATATGCAAATCAGTTAATGACATATAACATAAACGATAACGTAATAATATACCGTATAACCTCGTTTTGACTAAGATACTAAGATACGGCCAATTACTTGTTTTTATTAAAATATTATGTTTGTATATTTTCCTGTCAAATTAAATGCGATGCTAACTTATATTTAGTGTAAACGGGTGAATCGTTTATCAGGGCGGTATTAACCACAAGGCTAACTAGACTGAAGCCTGGGGACCCCGCAGGGACCAGGAACACGTCACGTTAACAGGGGTCCAATGGTTAAATGCACTTTGCACTCTGCGCCCTAGTAATACATGTGCGTGCATGCACGCGTGCATGCATGCATGCATGCGTGCGTGCGTGCGTGTGAAAGACTGAAGTACCGAAGTACCGGAGTATATTTAAATAAATCGAGCTCCGTGTTACAGCCGAGTACATCACATCGACCGAGACGTATATTCGTCCAGTCCAAACATAGATATTAATGTGACAGAAGGAGGATTCTTTTGTCACGTCTATAGATAATTAAATAGATATTACTTGCCGTCTAGGTCCAATTTTGTGTTTTCCTTATTGACAATCGTCCACAAAGCGATGCCATTATTCTACGTGTTACGCCATTTCAGGTGATGACGTCATCTCGTAGTGATTTCCCGGCAACCCCAAGTTGACCATTGACATTAGTACGATGAATCCTAATGGGAATATTTGTAATGTATGAAAGGATCCCTTTTTATTATTTAATCTGAATTATATTACATTCCAACGTGTACCATTCTCTACCGATGTTGAGGGTTTAGAGCTAGACCTGTTTATATTGATACAGCCCCATCAGTGACTAATGGACGACACTATAATGATAGATTGTTTGTCTCGCTAATAGGTCATTGTGCCTATGATAATGTTATACGTCTTTTAAAAGAATTTAATACTAGTGTATATAAAAATTGTCACACCTCATTTAGGTAACACCTAATCCAATATGAATTATATATCTCGTCCTGTGTGTCAGTGCTCTAAACTATTGCCAGGGATTCTCAGCCTATAAGGTTATTGGTGTTACCTCTCTGTGTAGTGTATCAGGAAATAGTGTTTTATATATGTCTATTGTGCGCAGTATATGGAGGAATAAAAGCACTTACTTACTTACTTACTAAATGACCTGTTATTAAACTACACCCAGTCGCTCACTCATGGACGTACTCACTCATTCACTCACTCACTCACTCACTCACTCACTCACCCTAAAAAGTAATTTTATTTGGGGGGGGAGGGTCAGGGTTCGACACACATCAGTAGAAACGTACGACTTACACTATAAGAGGATAGACTATCTTTAATATATACGTTATTGAACAAATATTAACATAACTAAATCAAATATTAACTCACTAATACACTCTCGCTATCACGCACTAAGTGGCGGACGACATATTGCCTTGATTTCGTCGAATCAGTGCCACGATGAATGAGTCAACATATCTGTTGGGTGTGTGTGTGTATGTATGTGTGTGTGTGTGTGTGTGTGTGTGTAGGAGGGGTGTTTGTATTCATATTTATTTGTATACCTGTCGGTATGTCTGTCCGCCTCTCTGTCTGTCTAGCTGTATGTCTGTCTATGTGTCTGTCTGTGCGTCTGTCTGTGCGTCCGCCTGTCTATATATATATATATATATATATATATATATCAGTGGATGTACCTATGTATCTCTCTGTCCTGTGTGTATGGATTAGAACAGGGAATGTTTACGCCATAATTGAGGCTGTACATCAAAAGCACTCGTCACGTCTCGGTGAGCGGACGGCATTCTGAACAAATTATATATATATATATATATATATATATATACGTCTATTACCGTTGCATATACGGATACCCACTGTACGATACGAGACGTACTTCCATTTACAAACCTTTATACTGACATAGTCCAGTACAGGAGATCAAATCTCGGTCCTGTTTCTCCCCAGTATATCATCCACAAACTGACTTATAATACACGTAGATTGAACGTGTAACTCGGTTAGGTGTATAACACTAAGACAGTGAGTGAGCGACTAACTTAGTTTAGAATGTCTCCTGTCGGTAGGTAGCTCTTAATGTCACGGTCTGTGAGCAAGTGTTGACGTGGTAGTATTAGAGCCAGAAAGGGACGCCCCCTCCTGGTGACCCGTATAGACAAGACACATACAAAAATTATATATATATATATATATATATATATATGGCTGGATCTGAGTGTGTGAGTCATTGAGTGAGTCGCTACTCCCTTTAAAGATGACTTACACTTAGTTGCTAGCTTTTTATTTCTTCGAATTCTTGCGTCAATCAATTACTGATGCGGAAAGATTATGTTAAAATACGTTATGACAAAGTCGTTTAAATTAATTCGCTACAACATTATGACGAGTATCAACTGTGCGTGCGTGCGTGCGTGCGTGCGAAAAGGCACTGGACCAATGCATCACGGATCGGGAATGAGTACGAACCCTGGACGATTTAACAAAACCGTGAAAACAACGAATTACCTACACTCGTTGTATACGATCATTTGATAGCACGGAGATTGCAACGAAGATCTGTTATTGCCTATACGACGGACGGGCACATACGTGCGACGGGGGAGGGGGGGGGGGCGGATAACACCTGCCCAAGCGGGATAGTCATCTCTTCAAACAAAAAACAAGTCGTATTTGCGATGCTGGGTTAGAATATATTTTATTCGCACAGAACTAAGGTATATTCCACGTAACCACACAAATTGATTTGGTTTATATTAAGTACACGATGAACAACAACAATGGCAGCACCTCGACGAAAAAGAAGAGGAAACAAAACTGCAAATTAATTATATGCTAATATATTCGTATTTTGGGAAAAGAAACAACTTTCATCATCCAATCAGCTGCGTTTCTATAACAACATTTGTAAGCGGCATTCATTATTTCACAGATTGCTATAAATCCGATAGTTAATCATTTATTGTTAAGTATTCGTAACACAGAATATTACATACGCTCCCTGTATCCATTTATCCTAACATGCATACATACTCCAATGCGATCGCGACAAAATAATCATATTCTTACTGATTCTCATGATCGTCGTGTAACAATTATGTAATATTCTTGCGATAACTTATATTTAATCACGTATAATTATGTCACAGAACCCGACAACATGCAGTCTGTATCATAATAAACAGGCTACATCGGATATTTATGTTTGATGGGTGGCGTTTGTCGTGGTATTTAGTGTGACTTCTTATTCAAACTTGCGTTGTATCGGTTTATTCCGGGTGGCTGTGCCAAACATGCGACAGTCAGCGCTCCTTACTGAACAATAAATATATTAGATATATCATGTTTTGTGTGTAAAGTTAAGTATGCACAGTGTATGTGTGTGTGTGTTTGTGTGTGTGTGTTAATGGGTCTTAATGGGCGTATCGTGCCATTTTATATATATATATATATATATATATATATATATATGGGGTCCTATATTATACGACAGATGTGACAGATGTGGACGGGAGAGTTTCAATCAAGCATATTTACCAAAACTACACGAAATACCACTTCGACGTGTCGCACGGTACGAATTACTCTGATTCGACTTCCATGGCAAGAAATTACTCCATTTAATACGAACACCAAAGGAAATTATTAAAAGTTAATTAATGCCGATAATTATTGCAGATTTCTATATACGCATGTACACACACAAAAGCCTACCTGAACAAGTATATACCCTAATTATTAACAGTAAAACTCAAACATATCCGATCAGCTCACTTCCATATTTTAACACACAACAACAGTGATTGTGCCTTACTAGGGTTTTTTATTTATTAAAGATCGGATATTACGAAGGCAAGACAAGGCTTTGGATTAGTACATATATATCATAATAACAGGTTTACGACTTAGAATCACGATTTCCAGCGTGTTATGGTTTCTAATCCCAGCGATTTTTTTCCGAGATACCTACTTACAAAGTTACCGTCTTACTGTCAACAAACCCATGAAAAATAAAACCAATCGAATCCTGCTCCGAACAAAATCTTATTCGCCGTTCGTTTACAACCGTCCTGCGACGTAGCTCCAGGTCACGTGGTCCAGATGATGCGGTGGCGTTTTGGCAGCAGCACCCCAAAAGACATGTCAGCCTGAAAGAGGTGAATGGACAAAATATAAGAGATTGTGACTTATTCTGGAAGCCAGGAGGCGTCTACTGAGAATCACGTATGCTGCATCTTCCTGGATCAGCAGGAAGTTTCAAGTTGGCTTGTTGGTAGAGCGCGGTGCGGGGCAGGGTGTGGGGGTGTAATCCAAGTCAAGTGTTACCTGCGTCTGTGAAATATTTCATCTTTAATTATATCGGAGTTGCCACTCGACAGATGCATCCTGGATCTGACCGTGGTCCTCCGTGGTCTAGCGGTAGCGTGTTGGACCATAGATCACTACCACCCGTGTTCGAATCTTGTCGTGGGCATTTCTGAAGGGTGTTTCATCTTCGACTTCGCTGCATTAACAATGGGGGTCGCTCGGCCCATTTAACTTACCGTGTGCACAAAAGCGGCCGTAAAACATCAATCATCATCATCGTCTGACTATCGCCAAATGATACAACGTAAAGTAGTATGGACCATGTACGTCTGCGATGGCTAACTTTCGAAAGCCTTATCGTGCGATTGAGTGAGTGAGTGAGTGAATCCGTGAGTGATTAATTGCATATGGCTTACTCATTTACTCGTTTTACTCTCTTCGTGCCAGGCATAGATGGAGCGAGTCAGATAATTTACCCCACGCCCACCCCCCAGTAACTTCCAACCAGTCTAGACCCGATTTATATGCGTTAATAGGTCGGGTCACTGCGACTGGGGCGTACAGATTGGTCTCACGACCGACAAAGGTCAAGATGCGCCAAATTGGAAGCTGTTTAAAAGTGAACCGGACACAAAATTAGTTCTACGCTTTGTTCTAACATCAGCGAAGTATCATTTTACGACCCTGCTCCACCACCCCCCACCCATCGTACGACGATGACGGCCTACCCGATGAGGAGCTGAGCAGTTTCCCAAATACGACCTCAAAGTTCCCGATTAATAATTCACACCTCACCTTGCTCAACGTTGGTATTTCATCCTACCTATATGCCGGCTGATCAAACGGAGCCGTCCGAATTTCGGGTTAAAATTCCCTCATTTTAACCCGCATCCCGGCCTCTAGAATGCTGCGTTTCCATTTTCGACGAAATCAATAATTTGTGTTTTTGTTCTTTCGTAGTTCGTAGAGATGTCACGAGGAAAACGAATGGCGTCCTGATATCAGAGGAAAATATACTCTCCTTATAGCAGGAGTTGAACTGGATGAGGATTATTATGAGTGACTGTATTGTTAAGTCTTGGCGCTGGCCTCACCGGAGACAATGGGTCGAGGACCGGACCCGTGTGGAAATCAGGTATGTTTATTGATGGATGTGACATCCCCGAAGACACGGATAACGCTCGAATTTGATCAGATGCCTGGAACTCTGGAGCGCAGTCCGCTGTACTATCAAAAGATTATAACTTATGAAACACACACACACACACACACACACACACACACACACACACACATATATATATATACACACACACACACACACACACACATATATATTTATGTTAAATGCCTGCAGCCCTATGTATAATTATTTATCGGTTGGTGTATCTTTCTTAAAAACAACAATTTACTAATTTTATACCACACACACACACACACACACACACACACACACACACACACACACACACACACACACACACACACACACACACACACACACACACACACACACACATATATATATATTTATGTTAAATGCCTGCAGCCCTATGTATAATTATTTATCGGTTGGTGTATCTTTCTTAAAAACAACAATTTACTAATTTTATACCACACACACACACACTGCATCGCATCTCGAGCGGTGGCATTGGAAACAGTTCGCGCGGTTTGTGTGTTTTATATAACAAGTTTACCTGTATATTCGCCATGGTTGTATGTGGGAATAGAATTATCTTTCCTAGGTCCAGTTATATCCAGTTTGTACTATGACATTCAAGATTAGCTCTAATCTGCTTGTCATAAATAACATTTAAGAACTACAATAGTTAGAATAGCATAAATTAGGTCAGGTTTGAAAATGATAACATAATTCAAACAGTACAGAAGCTAAGACGCCATATTACGGTCTGCTTCAGCGCAGATGTCAGTCTTTAAATAGCAGTTAAGCTAAATAGTTTTAATAGTAGTCGCTTCATGACGCCTGCCCGTTGTAAAAATTGATATTTGAAGACAGTGACAATTGGGTTATATAGTTGATATAGTACTACTTTGAAGAAAGATACAGCAATTGAAAAATAGTTATAAATAGGTAATTAATCTAAACATTCTCACTACTGCCGTGATCTGACTTGGGTGTTCTACTCCCAAACTCCACGGCTGTAGGTGGTTCGCTTTTTATTTTTGCTTGGCGGCTTAGGGCCTGGTGAGACATTACACATGTCTCAGCAAGAAAAGTCGCCACTCTGGATTCAGTCCCCTGAAGAAACGTCCAGAGTTTGAATTCACGGTTCGAGATTCTCTGTGCCTGTGCCTTATTATACACAGCTAAAACACACACACACACACACACACACACACACACACACACACACACACACACACACACACACACACACACACACACACACAACATATATATATATATATATATAAGGATTGATGATTAATGTTTTACGGCTAATTGGGCCGAGCGACATCCAAAGGTGATGAGGCGAAGTAAATGATGAAACACCCTTCAGGCATGCGCACGCCGAGCGTATGGAATAGAGTGTGAAGTGGAGTTTAGTTGAATTGTTTAACTTCGGCGCTTGTCACATCCGGGACATACAACTGAGGGACGACTGCCCGGGGAAACGAATTCCACAAGCACAGATATGAACCGGCTTCGAACCAGCAACCCGGATGTTTGCAGTGCAGCGCTATAACCACTGTGCCATCGGAACTTGCAACGCAATTTTTTTTGTAAGTTCAAAGGTTACCATTACACCGACATATGGCAGGATCTGCCTGAATCTCGGGATCTCTGTAAGTAAGAGATCTTATGACGAATGATTGCTAAAGGAATGGGATGTTGTTGTTGTTATTGTTGTTATTGTTGTTGTTAATGTTGTTGTTAATGTTTTTCATATAATTATTGATGGCAATGATGATGATGATGATGTTGACGATTGTTGTTGTTGTTGTTGTCTTTGAGGTAATCGTGTATACATCATCACCGACATTACAATTATCGTCGTTGTTGTCCTCATCTCTCTCCTCATCTGCATCATCATCATCATCATCATAATTATCATCATAATTATCATCATCAACATCGTCATCATCATCGTCGTCTTCTTCGTCGTCATCATCATCATCATCATCATAATAATAATCATCATCATCATCATCACGATCATTATAATTTTCATCATCGCCACAGTCTTACGTATCCATACTACCGTGTTAGACAACCCCCCCCCCCCCCCACCAACCCCCATTTAACCATCGTTGAGTGACTATCCTCTAGCTACGTGTCCACCGACAGGAAGTCAACTTAAACAACAACAAGAACAAATATTTTAAAAAAGCCCGACCTTTAACATAAATCTCAAAACGTTGACCCGCCATTTTGGACGACAGACAAATTGTAATTAAAACGTTTTAAGAAGCTCTCAGCCATCTCGTTGACCTAACACGTGCACCTCGTGACTCCACTAACGGCGCCACCTGTACCTGCCGTCTGTCAGACAACGGGTGGCAGTTTGATACTACCCGTAACCGCTTGCTCTACCTGTAACCCCCCCCCCCCCCATCCTCGTTGTATAGTCAACTTCAGTCTCTGCCTGGAACCGCAACCTCGATCCTACAGATGTGTTTTATTGCTCTGTTTGCAACAGATCGTTCTACCCGCAGCACCGCGGCTTACCTGTAACCCGTCGTCATAGATGCAACCAGTTCCCTACCTGTAACCTGTAACTCCTGCCCCTGTGTGTAAGCCCTTGCCCTACATCAAACTCCACAATTATCCTTTAGCCTCTTACCGTACCTGGAATCCGTCACACTACCTGTAAATTCTCCCTTTTCCTGTAACCCCCTACCATACCTGTAACCAGTTGCCCTACCTATAATTCCTTACCCTTCCTGTAACCCATCACCCCGCTTATAATCCCTCCCCTGCCTCATCCCAGTATGTCCTCCTCGCCCTAACAGTAACTCCCCACCCTACTCGTAACCCCCCCCCCCATACGTCTCCTCCCAATATGTCCTCCTCACTCTACCTGTAAGTCCTCTCCCTACTCGCAATCCCTCCCCCGCAGCCTCCCAGTGGGTCCTCCTCATCCTACCTGTAACTCCACACCCTACTCGTAACTCCCCCTCCGCCTCTTCCCAGTATTTCCTCCTCACCCTACCTGTAATTCCTCACCCTACTCGTAACACCCCTCCCCGCTTCTTCCAAGTATATCCTCCTCACCATACCTGTTACTCCTCACCCTACCCATAACCCCCTCTGCCTCCTCCCAGTATGTACTCCTCGCCCTGTATGTAACCGCAAAACCCTACTCGTAACCCACACCTCCTCCCAGTATGTCCTTCTCATCCTGTATGTAACCTCTCACCCTACTCGTAACCCGCCACCTCCTCCCAGTAGGTCCTCCTCACCCTGCCTGTAACCCCTCACCCTACTCGTAACACCCCCACCTCCTCCCAGTATGTCCTCCTCACCCTACCTCTGAGCCTTACCTATAGTGAAGACCGTTGGTTTAGATACAGGTCCAACCTGTTGAGAATATCAGCCAGACTGTTGCCATCTTTCCTCGTCTCCTCCATGTACGAACGCTTTCTCTTGCCCCTAAACACAGATAGAAATAAAGATAATAAGTCCTCAACTTGTAGCTGCGGGGTTTAAACGTCAGTGTCTACGTGAACCAAAACACCAGGATGGGGGGGGGGCGTTGGGTGATGGACAGGTCAGCACTAGTAGGGGACCTGTCTATTTTGGGGGCTGGTTTTTTGTGGACGGTTCGGCCCGGTAAATCATAAATTTTATTCAATCGTGACCACTTTTCCGTTGCGCGAAACTACCATTTCCGCTGCGCTCGCATCGTGACGGCGCATCCGAAAACCGGTCCAGTCGCAACCGAACGGCGTCAACGTCGTCGTTGGCAGCCATCTTAAATCACCGAAACAATATCGGAACAAAAGCGGTATTTCTTCTCGTCTCGGGATAAATCCTACGCGATTAAATTGCACCAAATGTTGCTCGGACCATCAACTATCTAGCTCGCTCTTAAAATCGCCATTACCTCTCTCAGGCTGCGCAAACCGAAGTTGCAGTCGGTTTCATTTGTCGGTGCGCATGCGCACTGATCGGATTACGGCGCGTTCGTCGACCGTTTATTATTTATAACGCTGTTAGCGGTACAAGTCGTGTCCGGAAGTCGGCTCACACGGACTGTTCCACGGCGTCCAGAGAATTGCCACCAATAGGTCTGTAATGACTTCACGACATAGTCCGCCAGTCGACCAGGCGGAAGTAAAATCGACCAATAGGGAGACATCAGCTCTGCGATGACGCGTTAAACATGTCGACCCTGTATAAATTCGTGTAGGGCAATGGATGACGTATAGCCGATAGGGGACTCGGGATCCGATGTAGCCGTCCTTTTCAGGAGAACTGACCAGAACGCATACAGAGTTCGAATGTGAAAGATTAGTGAAACGGGATGTCCTGTACTCACATTTTTGGTAATAATGATCTTTTGACCTTATTATGGGAATCGTAAAGCGACTTATTTTATACGGAATACTTTATTATTATTATTATTATTATTATTATTATTATTATTATTAAAGAACGAATAATTGAACTATTAAGATGACATTTCCTCGTATTTTGTAAACTTTTATCTCTTTAAATCATCCGATCTGCAATATGTACTATTCTTGTCACTCACTACCAGTAATTATTATTATTATTGCTTTTATTATTATTATTATAGTAGTAGTAGTAGTAGTAGTAGTAGTAGTAATAGTAGTAGTATAGTATATATATCGTATTGTGTAATAGTAGCTAATAGTGTAGTGAGTATTAATAGTAGATAGTATAGTATTAGTGTCAGTAGTAGTTAATAGTAGTAGTAATAGTAGATTAGTAGTAGTATAGTAGTGTAGTAGTAGTAATATATAATAGTAGTAGTAGTAGTAGTAGTAGTAGTATAGTAGTAGTAGTAGTTGTAGTAGTAGTAGTAGTAGTAGTAGTAGTAGTAGCAGCATCAGTCGTCGTAGTAGTTTATTACAAGTGATAGAATTAGTAATAGATTTAATATTAAGAATAGGAGGAGGAGGAAAAGTTGGAGGAAGAGTAGAAGTAGATTTTGAAGAAGTAGAAATAATAATAATAATAATAATAATTTTGTCGAGAGCCAAATGTCTTCTACGTACGCGTTATAAGTATCAACGACTCCATGTCCAACTACAGCAGACGGTCTATAAGCCATTGATAAGAGAGCTTGTAATTCGGCCATTCTCTGGTCAGAACTGATCCGCTTCACTCTGAAATTATGATGATAAATAGTAGAACCAGCACCACCCGGCTGTGTGTTGATGTGTGATGGTGTGATACTACGATGATAATAGTACGTGTTTTATTGAACGTTTATCGGTCTGATCGTGATCGACTGCCTTCAATCTATCGTTGGTTGTAACGGATATTGTCCGTTGACACAAAATGATCCAGTCAGATTTGACGATCGGATAACAAATATATATATATATATATATATATATATATATATATATATATATATATATATATATTATATATATATATAACGATGTATGCACACACCACACGCACGCACACACACACACACACACACACACACACGCACACACACACACACACACACACACACAGAGAGAGAGAGAGAGAGAGAGAGAGAGAGAGAGAGAGAGAGAGAGAGAGAGAGAGAGAGAGAGAGAGAGAGAGAGAGAGAGACTATTAAGGTGTTAGTCGTTCGCAAAGATGACAAACTACAGAAGAAATTTAAAAAAAGCGAAACCAAACAAGTGACAAAGAAAGGTAATTATTAAAATTTACAATATCCGAGAGGCATCTTTTATGATAAAACATTAATAATAAAAAATCATAACTTATTATCAAAATAAATATTGATTTTATCATAATCATCGGGATGCCGATTCCATATCTCAGCTGGTAGCCCACAACGGTGCAGTTCCAAGTCATGTGATAGAATCCCGGTGTGGCCTAT
>JAODUP010001933.1:0-22172 GCA_025642065.1 Paralvinella palmiformis | reverse complement strand
ATAATGGTATTGTGCATATATTTGAGTGCTATTGTTCCATTAAAAATTATTTTTATTTCTAATTTGGCAATGAAACTTTTAGAATAAAGACTGTTGGCTGATAGAATAGTATCATTCTGTTTTAATTGTACTAAATGAATAACAAGCAATAACATAATTACTAAAGGATATAAAAAGTATTGAGGGTAGTGTGAGTTGTTTAGAAAAGAACATGAATGTTTGGGTTACAATCTCATAATTAATTAACTGGGATACAATATAATATTATATATGTGTACATTATATACACAAAAATAAATATATATAATATAGACTATATATCTGGATTATATGTACACATACAAATATATACATAATTGGGTCGATTGCATCATCTTCTTTGTCAATTGACTCCATTGAATCAATAGTTACACACACATATTTTGGGATTTAATTAATTACAAACACATTGAAGTAGTGGAATGTTGTGACATAAAGTAGAAAGAGAGTAACAAATACAAAATGGGGGAAATCTTTTTATTTATAAATAATACATTTAATATATATTTACATAATGCATATATATATATATATATATATATATATATAGGACCTATGCATACATGATACAAATATATTTTATGTGCCATAGGTCCATAGACTCAATATGTCAAATTTTACCATTGATATAAATTATATCTATAGACATATACTATGATATATACTAATACAGTATATAGCTCATTTGGCATTGATTGGGTATCATCCGTATACGATACACCATACCGTATACGGCCAGTGGATCAACATATCTCCATTGGGTCTCATCCCTTCGTCTTAAACTCCACTTCATATTTCATTGACGAAATGAATGCTCCCCGCTTGGTTAGCGTAAAGACCATTGACCTAAATATTTAGGTTAGTTTGTTTTGTTGTTCGGGGGGAGAATCCCCCAGGCTGTCGCTTAATCAGCACAGCCTCTATGTTGGAGTGATTGAGAAACTCCTCCCCCACCACTCACAGGGGAGCAGTACGGAAAGATGGAGCCGAAATACCCTGAGGGTGGTCACTGCCAGAGTCTTTTACGTCCCCAGGGGGGTTTTAACATCCCCCTTTATTTTAAATAATTCAGTAGAGAGGGCAGCGCCATTTAACGTGGTCAACCACCCACGATGTTGTGAACCGAGAAATTAATCCCCGGAAAAGTTTCGACCTCTTGCGGGGTTCGAACCTGTGACCGTTAGCACCAAGTGCCGGGTGCTTAACCGCTAGGCCACCGGAGCTCACTAATATTTAGGTCAACGGCAAAGACTATTTATAACAAGACGTGTTAGTTCGCGTTTTTAACATGGGACGACATTTTGAATTCATGGAGCGCCAGGTCCCTAGCGACCGGAGGTAGATTGTCACGGACAGCTCCCTTCGTTAACATGGCGCCTAATGACACTGGTTCATTCTGCACCGCTTTCGGCTGCAGTAACAAAAAAAGTATGCACAAATAAAGACATTCTCGAAAGGAAATGAATTCTAGTGTAAAAACATGATATGATCTGGCTTTTAAAAAATAAACTTAATAAAGGATATTTAAAAAATAAGCATAACAATTTGAAGTAGACACGCCCCTAGTTGACATGACCCATTCAGTAGGCCCAAGCAGGATCTATCTAGATCTATATTTGTTTCAGACAAAATCTGATTAAATTTTATTGAACAATACCAACCTATTCATCAGAAAATGGGTATGTAAGATAAACATAAGCTTACAGTTATGTACTGGAGCCACAGAAGATGTTATGGGCGGGAGGTATATTTTACTTTATTATTGTTAATAATATAATTGGACTTCTAAAATTACATTACTATAATCAGAAATATTTTCCCTAATTACAATAATTATAAGTAGCTGAGTATTTACATGATCACCTGCATCCATATTTATTTTTAAACGTAAGCAATTGGTACTTATTGATATATATGAACTTCTAATTATAATTTAAATGTTATGAAATTAATTATTAAATACCTCAACTAGTGGTAGAAACATTAATTTTGTAATTTTTTCTCTTGACAGAAGTAAAAGATGGGTTATTAATTGTTGTCGTTCAGATATATGATGATAAATATTTAAATTACTTGAATACTAATTGTAGAATGTATGATATGCATTTCACTGAAACGGAATTCATGAACCAGACAACTTATCTAGAATGCTATTCCAACTATTTTTTTATGTACAAAATCCACCGCATGCATACACTGAAATCAAAGAGGAAGGTATTAACAGATAGGAGACCTATACAGGAGACAGGGCCAGCTGTGATGGTAATTAATATTTATAAATATTAATGGTGAAAATTGGTATTATAAAATTAATTAAATAAGAAACAAGGCATCAAACCCATGAACTTTTGTCAGCCCATTTCATTTCTTAATACAAAAAAAAAGGATTACCAGCACCTGAATTAGTACTTGAATGTTCAGCTCATGTGCTTTAATTGGTATACTTCTCTTCATAACTTAAATGCATATCAAATAAAATTCTTTAACCAACTTGAAAAAAAGGAAAACGTGTGTTTACATATTGTGTATGCATTTGGTTCAAGTCATTATTTTACAAGATATTGTTCTGTTTCAGTCCTTGAAGTTCTATGATTAGATACCATGTAAACAGGCCAATCTCTTGCTTACAGATTTACTGGTATTATCTGTTACAGTAGCTAGTGCATGTGTCTATTACATCTCTGGGTATATTCTGTCTAGCTCTGGAGAGTGGCTTACACATCAATGATTCTAGTGGTTTATGGTCACTCTGTACTACTATGTGCTTTCCAAATGTGTACTGGTGAAAACGCTCCAGACTCCAGACAATAGCGAGCATTTCCTTTTCTATCTGAGCATACTTTGTTTCAGTATCTCGTAGTGCTCGGCTGGCATACACAACATGTCGAACATCTTGGAGTAGTACTGCACCCATTCCTTTTTCACTTGAATCGCACTGAACAGTGATAGGTTTGTTGACATCAAAGTACGTTAGAACTGGTGCTTGGGTTACCAGCTTCTGCACACCAGAGAATGCCATCGCTTGTTCTCGCCCCCAAATCTATGGTTGTTCCTTCCTGGTTAGTTTCATCAGAGGTTGCATAACTGATCATAACTATGGTAAGAAACGTGCCAGATAATTCACAGAGCCTTTGTACTTCCTGGACTGTGGTAGGTTGTTGCATCTTCAGGATGGCATCAATCTTTCCTGGATCCGGTTTTAGACCTTCACTGGTTATCAGATGTCCGAGGAACGGTACTTCTGTACAACAGAATATTGATTTAGCCTTGTTGAGTTTAATTCCTAGTTTGGTGCATCTCTGTAATAATAGTGTTAACTTCTGGTGATCTTTCATGGCATCTTTTGTTGTATCACCTACACCATAAACAAGGATATCATCTGCTACACAAACTATTCCATCAATGTCATCCAAAGCTTGGTTTAGCCTTTCTGGAACTCCTCACTGCTCACACTGGTTCCAAATGGTAATCTTAGCCATCTAAATCTGCCTTTGTGAGTTGCAAATGTAGTGAGTTTACTTGACTCTTCATCTAGTTTGCAGTGCCAGAATGCCTGCTCTAGATCCAGTTTGGATATTATTCATGCATTCACTAGTTTCGGCAGAACTTTATCTATTGTTGGAAGTTGGTAGTGTGAACGCTTCAGTGCTACATTCAAAGGCCTCTGGTCAATACATATTCTGATGGCTCCTGACTTACGAGTAGTAACTGCCATCTGACTCACCCATTCCGATGGCTCATTTACTGGACAGATTATACCTTGCTTCACTAGGTTGTCCAGTTCTCGGGATACCTCTTTCTCCAGAGTGATAGGTATTCTCCTGGGTCTACTAGAGACTGGTTGGATAGTATCATCGATATGTAGATGTACTACTCCTGGTAGTGTACCCAGACCACCATCAAATACTGCTGGATAGTCAGTCAGTACAGTAGGTTCTGTAAATTCATGAGTAGCATGTATCTGTGCTAGGTTGTCATAGTTGACGGTGATAAGTTGCATGTGTTCTGCAGCTTTCCGTCCGAGTAGTGGTATTAGAGGCTCATCCACTACCATGAATTCAACAGAATACTTTTTCTGATTCTGAAGATTCTTGATGTTAATCCTACACTTGCCAATAGGATGTGTCGTTGCCCCATTCCACATTTCTAGTGTGGTATTGGCATTCGATAGTTGGATATTCTTCACGAATCTTCTTGGTATTACATTTATAGTGGCACCAGGGTCTGTCTGAATCTTCACTGCCTGTTTGTTGACTTTAATCCACGCATACAGTGGTTTGCTCAATTCGTCGCTGACAGTATAAATGTGATGACATACAGCATTAATGTAGTTGACACTGCTAGAATCACTGCTGGAGTCATTCTCATCTTTCTGAACTGCATGGACCTTTTTCGGTTTATTGTCGCTATTCTTGCATACAATAGCAAAATGGTTTTGATGGTGACATTTCTTGCAGATAGCTCCCCATGCAGGACATTCAGATTTCTTAAAAACATGTTCCTGTCCACAGAATTTACATCTGCTCATAGTTCCTTTTGCACTGTACTTTTGATGCTTGCCTCTGTCATTCACTGGCCTCTTGGGGTTATATTCTGAGTGCACAGAGACTTTGTGTATATCCTCTTTCACAATTGAAGACATCAATTTCATATGCCCTTTTGTTGCTTCGGCACTGCGGCAAATGTTAATACACTCCTTGAGGGTAAGTTTACCCACCTTCAATAAATCAGCTTGACTGTTCTCATAGCCTTCATATCTGATTCCCATAATTATTCTGTCACGGATCAGACTGTCTCCACAAGTGTCACAGAAGTTGCATGTTTTTGCTAGAGTTCTCAGGCAAGTGACATAACTATCAACATTTTCATCCATTGCTTGGTTTCTTTTGTTGAAATTGAATCGTTCCATTGTTTCATTAATCTCGCCTGTAAAGTAATCATCCAACTTTTCGAGCACAGTTTGTGGGTTTGTGTCAGATTCACCTGTCGTGAATTCGAATGTATTGTATATTCTAAGAATGTTCCTCCCGGCACAATGTAATAGTAAATAAGTCTGTACATCTTCTGGATGTTTATGAAGCTGGGTAATGTTGGCATAATTCTTCCATTCCTGCTTCCACAACTTCCAGTCCTCTTCTTTCAAATCCATCATAGTTAGTGTTTGTGGAGGGTTCACTCTCAGGTGAGACAAACGTGGTGGACCTGCTTGGTTGTTAGCGCTAGCAGCAACGTGGTCGCCGTCATCAGCCATTTTTCTTCAATTCACTTATTATCGCTCAATTAGTCAATAGTGTCCAGTTCCAACATCAAATTTGTATGTTTATGTGCTTGAAGTCATTGACGATTAATTACCTTAATAGTTCGTGGATTTAGTTTCTTTTTCAGACCGCTGCCACCATGTTTCAATATGTTCTATTTAGTAGAACAATTAATAAGTGATAAACCAGTTGAGAACACATAGCTTTATTAGGCTAACAATAGACAACAAATCGGTAGGTGGTACCACAATAGGGTGATATCATTGTATACAAAGGAGTAGTATATACGAATATACTGATATAATTAAAACTAGTGGATATTACAACATTTCAAATCTATGATCAAACTTGATGTTTTATGTCAACAGTGTCAAATGCCCCGACGGTCAGCACACAATGTCTTAATATGGTTAATATGGAGTTGATGTGTCTGGCAGCTGACACGCTTGGCTGGTGGTTTATCACGCAAAAATAATGTGACAGTCTGGGCCTAATCCTTCCGGATAATGTAAATTGCTCTCGAGGTGGTCGGGTGGTAACAGGTCGTTTCGGCGCCACTACCAGCTCGTCCCCTATCATAAGTCGTTTCGGCACCAATTAGAAGTCGTTTCATCGCCTCCTGAAAGTAGGTATCACAACTAAAACAATTCAACTTGTGTAATGATATTAAAATTTTGCTTATTAGAAAGAGACTTATTTCTGAAGTTAAAAAACACTTTATTTGAACAAAGTCGGTCCAGTAGATTTGTTTTACTGACAATTTGTAGTACTTATTTAAAAAAAAAATAGACCACACATTTTACGCTTAAATGAAAGCCTCATATATTAATTCCCCGTGAGTCACACTTCTAGAAAATATCATGATGTGTTCTCTGTATTGCAATGTATTATTAAATGCTACATTATATACACCGGTTCATTACAAGCATAACAAATCTAACGATCAAATCGGTACACGACACAAAAATAACCTTTTAAAACCTTTCAAAATAGCACTAAGTGCCATGTTTCGGAAACCATAATTATATAAGGAATATGGATATTGTCTATATATATTTATATTTTCTGTTAGCCATTAACATATAGAATATTAAAAACTGTGCAGTTGTTTGAAAACAACAACATGTATTGTTTTCACAAATGTCCAAAGGTTGTCAAACCATGAAAATACAAAATGTGCAATAATTTTCTTAATTTTCATAATATCATCCTGAACTTTAACACAATGTACATATCATTAAGATACAAGCAATAACAGAATGCTGAAAATTTACACAAATTGTTATCGAAGTCACCAATGTCTGCTGAAATGCTCAAAAATATTCTAATGGATATAACTTCTGCGAATATTTTATTTATGACACAGAATTTTTGCACCCATTAGCATTTAAAACTACCTGAATATCAGCAGCAAAAATAATTCACTCTGAACTTCACCAACTTCATCTGTCCTCCGGCATCTGTATATAGTCTGTAACTCTGTTTAAAAATTGAATTATTGCCACCCCGACCATGTCACTTCTAACACAATGGCAATAGAAATCATGCACACATTCATATGCAACCGCAACCCATGAGCCCTGATTCGGGCTGATTTTGAAAGTTATCCGATTCAGTCAAAATGAGTTTTCTTTGGTTTAGGTGAATTCTTGGTCTATGTCAAAATCCATCACTGTAATAGATGTTGCATTTATAATCCGACGTGGGTTCAGCATAGGCAATCCTGTGAACAGCAGTCTTGTTCACCTCCAACCTTGTGACAGCTGTCCAGCTCCAATTTCAGTTGTAACAGCTGGGTCAGCCAAAGCTGTATCGAGTTAGCAGGGAAGGGCATCCATAGCCATGAACACTGACAAGAATAAGTCCAGTGTACCAACAGCTGAAAAGCAATAATTAATTGTTCTTAAATCAGATGTCATTGACGTTTACTAATTAGCCTGACACTGTCACTGATTCAGTGTATGTGTACTGTAATTATCTCATATAAATGACATCACCAATTAGGCACCATAAACAAAATATCTTGTTTCCCATCGCCGACCGACCCACTTTTGACACTCGACTTGGCCTATTTGTTATTTCCTTTTTGCGATATTTTCCGGGTCTTTTGTTTCCATATTTGCTCCAGGACTAAATTTATATTTCACGGTTTGATCGCCAGGCGGCAGGAATGCAGTAATGTTGCACGCGTCTTTTTTAGGTGTTCGTGCACGTCAAACATGGCATTCGTAATACATATACTTCAAATCACGAGCAAAAACTCCATCATCAAATCCTGAAAAGGGTTGATGGTGGATTGGAAACATACAATGAATAGTCTGTATCATTTATATGTCACTGACAACTTGGACAAAGGTTTGTTTTTTGTTGTCCATTGTTGGAATAACTGTTTACACCTACATGTATGTCTATGATGTTGTGTGGCGAGCAGATGGCGATGAATCTGTCAGTATGTATCAGTTTGCCATACATAAGAGGTGGCCGGGCTACTGTGACCATAAAAATATGTGTATGCTGTGTACAGTTATGTAGACTTATGTGTATGGTTATGAATAAACATTCCTTTAGAATTTCTGCATTAGGGAAAGTACATCTGTGAAATCGTTTGTGTTAACATTGTAAATAAAAGGCACAAGAAATTTAGCAGTGTCTCCAATGTTCATAGAAGTTGTTACACCACTTTGTCAACTTGAAAAGAAAACGTTTCATTCAAGCTTAACTTTCCAGGTTGCATTCGAAAAGTTCAAATGGATTCTGCTACCTATATGCACCAATCATCACTGGCTTCTCCTTATTGCTGACATGGTCAACAACACAGTTGGTGTGTTGAATTCTCTGGACTGGGACCAAAGCAGGCTTTCTGACTTCATGGAAGTAAGTAAATTATTAATACTGCAAGTGCTGTTGTGTTACAGCAACCAACAAAAATAATTTAATTTGCAGTAATTGCAATATTATTCCGCACCAATCACAAGCTTCAAATCTGTTGCTGGGTGCAACATCATGATGTTGCAGGTCTGTTGGCCTAGCCATCATGTCATATGTGGTGATGACGCAAAGTCATGGCTGCTGGGCCCTGATCTGTTTCACTAGATCCGTAAAATCATCAGCATTACTGTCTGGGTATCAAATTGTTTTTAACTGTAAAATCCTTTTTTTACATTATATCGTAAACAACTGTTATTAACTGTAAATATTGTTAAAAAAACATAATCGTTGTGTACCTAAGTAAACACATTCATATACTCATGTCTTTAATCGAATGCATCTCACAAAGATGCACATATAGACAGAACAAAATATTTAACTTTTTTATTGTATTACCTTAAATACTGGCACATAAATGAAATGTAGATCGTGACAGAACAGACATTAACTACTCAGTGGAAAACAATTAAACATAACATCAACATAGTTAATATTCTAATTTAACCGTTTCCTCTGAGCATCCTGTAGCATCCTTGAACTAAGCATTAGGATATGTGACACTGTAATAAGTGCTATGTTATTATTATTAGGAGACCAGCTTAAAGGCTGTGCTATTGCCAAGACGATTGCGAACCTTGGTATGGATATTTCCAAAATTTGAAACAATTCTCTCGATGGACTCAGATGAAGCTGGGTACGATAGCAGCTTGAGGTGTCAGTGTGAGATGGGGATCAGCAGATCAGACCTAGGGATTAGCAATTGGGGCTCATAAGTTAGGGTCATACATTCAGGGAGTTCACCTAGAATTGGTGGTTGGTGTATACCATCATGGGACAACTGCATCCAGTTGTAATTTGGTGCTTATTAATGACCAAATTAGGTTTGTGAGCTTTCTGTAACAATAAAATACACATACCTATTTAACTGATCAATGCATTATACATTATGTAGTAATACTAACACTATGTTGCAATGAACAGGCATTATAAACACTTGATATTAATGATATTTTCACAGTAAAAACTGAATTTCTTTTGAAAAGGGAGTTTTACAATTCATTGTAAAAAACCTCTTTTGTAGATGACGTTAAATAACGGTGTTGATAACGTCTGTGTCCTGGCATCAAAATCATTAAAAATGGAAGAAACTTTGATGAAAGTAGATTTCTTACTGAATAATATATAGCAAATAGTGGATGGTAGTTTGTCCAACGAGCAATTCCATGTGAGCGACATGCCATGACTGCTGAATTCGGAGGGTTATTCTTGTATTTTAGGGCTGAAAAGGCAGTGGAAAACTTCAGAACAAATTCCATATCTTTTCCATCATCTTCCAAATCAAGGAAATTATGAACAATCCACTGAATTTAGTGTAAAGGAGTTGCAAAAATGGACCAATCACATGGAATTGACCCAATATGGAGTTTTGTTGGACTGAAACTTGAACGTTACATTGGACTGGGCAAGTGATCTGATTTCCATGTTTTCTTACTAGGTCCTTCATGTCTGCAAGACACCTGAAAGAAGAATTGTCCGTAGCAAGATACACATCAAGCATGCAACAAGATGGGGATAGTTGTGGTGTATTTGTGTTTATGGTAAGTTTCCTCATTGAAACAATATTTTTACACACCTAGAAAATGACCATGTTGGTCATTTAAATAAATGCCTACTCAAATCAAAATAAAGAGGTGAAGATTATAACTTTTTTAGTATCTATTTGATGCAAACTCGGCTAATCATGTTCCAGGGCATTGTTTTTGTTGACTTTATTGAGAGAAATTGCATGATTTTTTAATAATTTCAGTGGAGTGCAATGCAAAAAATATGTTATTCTAAAAGTACTAATATCAAACCCATCACAAAATAATCCTCTAATACTGTGTGTTTATATAATCTGTTTTTCATTCTGTGGCCATCTGACTGACTTTCTCCGGATCAGTGGTTCAATTGGACCGGATTTCCAAAGATCTGTGGTTCGAATCACAGCTAAGTCACTTGATATTAGCCACTGTCTGTGTCACAGCCTGTCCCACCACATTAGATACAGTGTACATGTACTGTACCAATGTTTCTTTCACTTTCCAGAAGGCTGAAGCAATCTTGATGGGAATGCCTCCTAGTGTGATGTGACAGAATGACAGTGTATAATACGTCGGTACATCTTGGGAAAGTTGATTTTCCATGCACACACACATGACGAGGTAATCTGTGACCTTCCATTTTGTACAAGCCTTCTGGAGATGATATCAACTGGATTGGATATGACGAATGCAGCAGATGGTTCCACATTGGGTGTGTCGGCCTGTTGAAACCTACTGATATCTTCACATGTCTCTATTGCAGACATGGGGTCAATTCCATTTTGTCAATTCCAATTCCACTCAATTCCAAGTAGGAATGTCATGGTAGAAATATTTCTGAATTAATAAGATTAAATGGCAGATTAATTTGTGGATTTATTTTTATTTTGCCTGTTCTAAACATTGAAGGTGGTACATTCCTAAATAGCAATATCTCTATAAGATTACAGGTATGCTATGTGGTGGTGTCACCATGTTGTGGGTGGAGCCCAGGTATCCAGACCATTTTAATTGGTTAAAGGCACATGTATGATGTCACAGTCAATGTGCATATTTGATATATATATATATATATATATATATATATATATATATATATATATAAGGAACCAAAGTTCTTGATCAGTTTGGTTCCAGTATATCAGTAACATCACATGTAAGTGTTAATATGGTAAAATTAGCCCAAGCCTAACCACAAGGCGCTTTTAGCTAAAGAGGTATTATATCTCGTGGTGGGTCTTAGGTGCATCCCCATGTAAGAGTAAATTTTCTAATCATCAAAGGTGTGTTTATATTCCACTGTCTAGTAGGAGCCTTGAAACGAATGTATTTGTTTAGCTCCGCCCAGCAGGGGTCAGACCCTGTATTTACTTTCACAACCTGCTGGGTACTAAACCAATGACATATGGTAAGTTTACAAAATCTCTCAAATGGTTATTAAACAGTTAGGTCTGGGGACAATAGTAGTCACAGTTTGAGGAGAGGAGGAGCAATCTTTGGCACCAGATTGGCATTCCTGGTGAGATGATAAAATTAATTAATTCCTAAATACCAATATCTTTATATAGATAACAGGTATGCTATGTGATGGTGTCACAGTGGGGGCGGAGTCCATGGTATCCAGACCATTTTAATTGGTTAAATGCTCACTTGGGGTGCCACAGTCGGTTATCTGATATATATATATATATATATATATATATATATATATATATATATATATATATAAAAGGAACCAAAGCTCTGGATCAATATGGTTCCAGTATATTGGTAACACCACATGTAAGTGTTAACATTGTAAAAATGGTATATTAATTTTTGGATTAAATTTTTCTGTAGGAAACTTCAAATTACAAATTTCTCAATTCCAAAATTCCAATTCATTTTTTTTAAATAAGTATTTCCAATTCCGGAATTGACCATCAATTCCAATTCCGGAATTGAATTGACCCCATGTCTGCTCTAGTGTATTGTGTTATAACCATTGTAACCTCATGTATGACTTCTGCTTTTTTTTAAATTTTAACTCTACTTGCTCATTGATTGTGGCAGTGTATATAGTTTGTTAAATTTGTCACATCAATAATATTTTCACTTTTATATTCGCAACTTATTATTAACCGTAGATAACTGAATATTGTACAGTTATGTTCATTTCATTTTATGTAGTGTTCATACATTGTTTAAATAAAAGTTTTGTTCTTACAAGAAAAATCTTCTTCGTGGTTATATACTGAAGAACTGGTCAGGAGCCATTGGCACTTTCCAGGTGGCAGCACAGTAGACTTAAAGCATTTTTAAATTAAAATGGTGCTGCCACCTGGAAAATGGCAACAGGACTAATTCATCACAATCTGTGTACACCATGTAAGTATTGTACATGGTGGATCAGATTTTTTCTATCAAATTGATTAATTTTATTTTTCGACAATCTCATAATATGTAATGCTGAAAATAAATAAATATGTGAAATATCATAATATACTCAACAGGCTGAACATTTCATTCTTAGCATTTCTAAAGAATTAAAGCAAAGCTGTTATGTACAAATTAAAACATCTGAAAAAATCTGAAAAAATTAATATCTAGATTTTTCATGTTGATTAAATCAATGCCAATCCTCGTATTGTAGCATCAGGTTTACTAGTGCAAGAATGCTGCTAGTATGTGGGATACACCGAAGTGTTGTAACAGGAAGCTGCAGGGGTGGAAGTAGGTTTTAACATGTTTAATGGGAAATTACCGTGGGATTCACCATGGAACATCAGGTTTAATTAAAAGCTGCAGTGGGATACACAATGGTAATCAAAATGTGCAGTGGGATACCATACTATGAATATTAAGTTTCAGCAATGCCAAGACAGTAGATTTATACGTAAATCGGAGGATCTCAGAAAATCGAGCTTTTATAGGTAAATCAGAATATTATAATAATTACTATGGTAACAGAAAACACTCCTTAGACCATGACAATCAAAAGAACTCCAGTACTTTGAAATGTACTCGTACTTGGGTACATTGATAAAATAAGTACTTGTACTCATAAAAAACATGTACTTGTACTTGAGTAATTTCCCATGTACTCAGCCCCAACCCTGCAACACAGATCTAGCAAAGTTACACAAGCAGAGGTCTACACAGCACTATCACTGGTGGTCTTTCACATAGGTCTATGGTGCAGACTTTACCGAGCGCTGTCTGGTTGAAATGCATAGCACAGCTCATCCATGTTGATTTTGCATGAAAGAGCGTGCAGAGTGTTATTGCCAAGCTGTATCGGTGTCAATCTTGCGGCATATGGAGAAGGCACGTTTGCTATCAGAATTAGTGTGGGCGATCACTGACATTAGTTGTTGAGACAGAAAACACCAGAGACATTACTCAGGTAAAAATAAAATAAATTATTCCACATCAAGTTTAATCAAGTTATATATTTTGCTTGGGTTTCATTAAAAACAGGGGGGGGGGGGATTTCCCGCTCCCACTGGGGGATGTAGCTCGAAACCGGGAGAATTAACATGTTTGGGATATACCATGAAAGTTGTGTAATCAAAAGCTGCAGACCCTGGTGATTAATATTAAACCCAGTCTGAGCAAAATGAGTAATAAAAGCACGAATGAGTACAACTCAGTGAAGTTTTGAGGGGTAAACAAAAGCTGCGGTGGGATACACCAGCATCAGGTTCCATGGGAATGATTACCACCAACTCTATCCGGAAAATGCAGAACACTTACACAAGTCCAATGCCTCTAACACGCGTGCCATTTGCCGGAAAAAATAATGCGTCCCCATTTTGTGATGACTCGGCTGGGCTTGCCAGCCACCGAAACGCACTGATGCTCTTGGACAGGCACATCGTTTACTGGCATGGCATTTACCGAATACACACTCAATGTAATAAACATGCATACTCATTGAAAGAATAAAGACTCAATATTTCAAAAACATAAAATTTGTTGACGTAGCTCACACATAAATATTGGACAAATAAACGGTAAAACCAACAGGTTTAGCATTTGGACGCGCTTTTATACCCGTTTATTGGGATACCTACTGAAAGCTCTTGTAGTTGTTTTCGTGGCTATCAGTAATTATTCTGGAACACATACATAAAAATAAAGTTTTTTATTAACTCTATATTATAATATTAATACATAATATATTGTAATAAAATTTTAAACATGTATTACCATTCAAGCTAATTTTCACCAACAGTTTTGTATTTTAAGTACTATTTCATAATTTATCAAAACATATAACTACAAAACAAAGGAAATTAACAGTTTTAGCCAATTGGCTGACAGTACTTTTTGTGGGAAATAGGTCCGAAATGCAGCTATCGGGTGTAAAGCTACGGTCAAAGAAGATGTTTTTCCCCCTGGTGCAGTTGAACATTCGCATTCACCAACTCTCAGCATCACTGAAGCTGGTCAATTCAGAGCCAAAATAAGAACTGAGGCCAAGCTGCACCAGCTTATTCCAGGCTCACAAATTGTGGAATTAGCACTCCACGAACACCTGGGTCCAGAGCCTCCATGCCCATCACTGCCGAATCCCGTAGCTTTAGCTCGATGAGAGAACAGACAAAGGCACAATCTAGTGGGCCAAAGCATCTCTCTTGGCACTGGTTAAGTGTGGGTATGTTGATGGAACGGTTTATTGGAAAACCAGCACATATGACATCTGCCGTAGACTGATGATCATAATGTCTCTCCCAGCAGCTTACATTCCGTCCTTATTTGGAAAACAAATGAGGCTACCGAACCACCAGAGCCATTCAGTCAGCTGCTGCAAAACTTGAAACGACATGGTCTATTTTTGAGCAATGAATTAAGATAAACAGCGGTGTCCAAGGATGGCACACGAGGCGGCTGAACAGTCGCGCCAACAGTCAGCAGTCTCTAAATTTGTATAAATTAGTCCATGCGTTACACACAGAACTCCAGAAGTCGCCTTCATCAGTACATAAGTACAATTCATTTCTAATCGCGTGGCCTTACGATATTGTCGTTCAGTTGTGCGTTCTTGTCCATTGCTATCACTTGATAGTTACATATTTATTAATTATCGCTGATACGACTTTTAGTTGTGGACGAAACGACTTTTAGTTGACGAAGAAACGACCCTTTTTTTGGTGACGAATTGGTAGTGGCGATTAACCAGCTCGCAACCGGTCGGGCAACTGTGTCTTACAATCTTGGAAAATCCATTGTTCCATCCCTCACATAGGTTGTTCATTCTGGAACCGCCTTCAAGGATAATGGTGCATACATTCCATATACTAATAGATGGTTTAAACATGGGAGGCTTGTTACTGATGCTAATTGGTGGAATAGTCCCATTGAGGCGGCTGTATCTGACGATAGGAACCAGAAACATATGCATTGTTGAAGTAATGGCTCAAATCCACCTGGAATGTTTTCCTGGAGATAAGTCATTCCCTCAGTTACGTCCTCTTCTGGCAAGAAGGCTAGGCCGTCTAACATCCTACAGAAGAGTTTCACATCCTCTTCCTGGTGGTAACGTTGTACCAACCCAAGTCTCTGGACTTTCCTCCATGCATACTGGGTGAGATGGTAGAAACATCCGTGGATGTGTATATGTAATCCGAAGGTTGACTGTATGGTGTGTATCACTGCTTGCTCAAGTTCAAGGGTCAGAGTAGCGAGGTCGACGTTGAAGTTCAAGAGTTGGGCTATGTCCGAAATGCGTATCAGTGTGCGGGGTTCTGCTATAGTGAGTTTTTTTCCGATGGGGTTCTGTCTGAATGGGGTTTGTCCTGGATCCACCTTAGACACAACTACGATATTTTAAACTTTACCCCACTACAGCCTGACCCTTGTACAGTAGACCTTAAGCCGCATCACATAGCCTTATATCCATTTTGCGGGTCTCCTAAAAATTCTCCCCAGAATTAAAAAAACAAGTTAAATAAGCAATAACATAACGTGTATAAATATATCTATAGTATACTTTGAGTATATATATATATATATATATATATATATATATATATATATAATAAAACTCAGCGAAGTGACTATCTCACTAAATCAGTAATTTTAAAATAAATCAAGATACATGTATCATTTTATATCTAGCAAAAGCGATTTCTATGACAAATCACCAAATTACAGCTCCAGTTACATGATTATCGTGTCCCACTGAATGCACCATGGTACAATGTAACGGCTGCACACTGAACTAAAATAGTTTAAACCACCAGATTTATGACATTTCTTTCCACAGGCTGGGCACCTACAAGATTGCAATGGGTATAATCACATACCATGCACATTACTGATCAAATTATGTGGCTTTCTTCGGCATACGAGACTTCGGTTTGGGTGTGTATTGATGCGAGAACGATTTTTGTGGTGTCGATCTGTAGGACGATTTGATAATGGTATGACGGTGTTGGCTCGACTCCATTTGTAACATCTTCATTTGTACATCAGTGACTTCTGCAGCATGACAAACGTTACATGCTTTTGTCAAATTCAAATAAGATTATCTCAAAAGCCTCGTTTTGACATAATCATCACGAATCCTTTTGCTACTCACCAAACTAAAAGGTTGCTACTAGGTTGTGTCTATCGGAGTCCATCCAGTACTGAGGAGAACAACACTAAACTATTTCATATTCTTCAATGAATACCAGAGTCCGATTACACCCACGCAGCCATAGTAGGGGACTTCAACCATCCAGAGATAGAATGGACCATAAGGAGTACGGATAAGTTTAAAGTGCTTCACACAACCAACTTGACATCGACATGGTCAAAACGAAAGCCTGTTGGACTTAGTATTTACGAATGAGAAACATATGGTTCAGTCAATAGGTCAGATACCACTGGGGAAACTATGCTAGCATGAATGATCATTTAAACCATGTGGACTGGTAACCGATGGACAACGTGTCAATGAAAGAAGCATGGATATGTTTCTACACCAACTATAAGAAGTAGACCAGTTCATCCTAACATATGCGCTGACAAAGGATCGCTGAAAAATGTTGTGGATGAACCGTACAACCTCATCACCACAGAAAAAGAAACACCAGGGGAGCGTTTTACCAAGATAGCTAGGGGCTAAATATTTCCCTATCTATTCACATTTACCCTAACCCAATAGAAAGTTTGGGGCTAATTTGACCGTTTTACTCATTCAAGATGGCTTTTGTGGTAGCCTTCGGCCGTGATAGTCGACGTCGCCAATGTATTTTTCGGCGACGATCCAAACTGATTGACTTTTCCGATATCGAAGTTTATTCCTGCTACAGACTATAGCGTCGAATGATTCAGGAAATAATTATTGACTATGGTAGAACTCGTTTTGCTTGTTATACCAAAAGATCATACGCCATCACCACAGAAACCCAGTTAAAACACAAATATCGTTTTAATTCGTCATAATTATGCCTGTCAATTGATAAATACCATAGAACAAGGACGCTGAAGAAATTGTTACAAAAACACCATAATATTTCAATATACCTGGCCATAGATCTAAATACTTAAATGACCAATAATTTATTATGAAGCAATGTTCATGAACATAGACGTATATATATATATATATATATATATATATATATATATATATATATATATATGTCATATATATGATACTATAGCTCAGAAACTCCACAAGATAACATAACCAAAGGGCAAAGGAAAGAAAGATGATGGTTTGGAAATTGAAGAAGATCGTCACGACTTCTCGGCTGGCTCTACTGTGAGTATGACAGAAATGGGCTCGTGTGGCAACACGAGGGGAAAATCCAGATCTACAAATATAAACGTGAGCAACCAGGAACAGAAATTGATTAAAAGTGGAGAAAAAACAAATAAAAGCGGAAATAAAGATGATAAAATAGAAACTCAAAGTATAGAAAACCTCCCAGTGGACGACAGAGACAAGATGATAAGCCACACATGCAAAATAAGAGGACACAAATACTTAGCAGAATGCGAGTTTTTGGTATTGTGCTAGACGTCTAAATTGATGTCATGAAACTTTTAGCACTTTATGGGAATGTCCACTGGATCTGCTCATCTTGTGAGCAAAATGCAGTGGGTATGAAGGTACCTATCCAGACCTATCCAGACCAAAATCTAAAAGAACTACAAGAACAATAAGAGCGATCAAATAATCTCATTGTATACGGAATTCCAGAATTTACCTCTGATGACGGAAGCAACAGAGGAATGCATGATCAGGTTCACTTCCAAACCATATGTCAAAAAGGTATGGCGTCATCGACACAATTAGATTAGGAGAAAAGAAAGAAGGTAGGACCATTATGGGTTAAATTGGCAGACGAAGCCACCATGGAAGGAGTTTTGCAACAGACAAAAACGTTAGCAAGAGCGGAGGACATTCTGTTGCAAAACACATTCATACACAGAGATAGGACTGCGCTAGAGAGGAAAGAGAATTACGAGCTGAGGACAAAGCTGAAGCAGAGACGAGAGGAGTCCAAACAGAAAACGACGGAATCCGGAAGATAATCAGAAAATAGTCGACATCACCCCTCCTCTGACATAGAAACGAGTCATAGTAAGTGTAATAATAATAATAATGTATATTTAATAAAGCGCCATTACTAGCAGGAGCCACCAAAGGCGCTGTACAAATAATATATAATATAATAATACCCCAAATAATATATCTGTAAAAACCCTGTAATGATTTAAAAGATAATAATTATTTATTGTGAAAGCGACCTTAAATAAGTGAGTGTGTTTTAGAAGAGATTTAACATTTTCAAGAGACGACGCATTTCTAATATTTGCCGGCAACCTATTCCGCAAATTGGGGGCTGCAACACTAAACGCACAATCATCATATGACTTCAGCCGAGACACTGGCACCTGCAATAGTATCTGACTGGATGACCTGAGTTTTCGGATGACTTTTTTGGAACCCCAGTTCACAAAAGTATTCTGGCGACATATCATTAATAGAATTATGTTATTCAAAAATCATAAAATGGATACGCTTTAACATGTAGCCAATGTATTTTTTGAAGAATTGAGGTGATATGATCATATTTCCTAGTATTTGTTACAATGCGAACTGCACTATTCTGAATTCGCTGAAGGGATTAATGTTATAATCAGATATCCCATATAACGGGGAGTTACAATAGTCTACGAGATGTAACAAAGGATGGACTACAGTTACAAGTGTTTCTTTTTCAAGAATGCTTTTAAACAGGGGATGTTCTTAAGAGGTAGGGCGCTCGGCATACTGATGTGACATGTTCATGCTTAAAATTGGTCAAAAAAAACCCCAGATTTATTACTGACCCATTGGGGGTAATCGAAGAGGGACCCTTTAATGCTGGTGTCTTTAGGGGTTTAACATAATGTGGTGATGCCAAATATAAAAAAGTTTTTTTATTTGTGAAAACCAGAGGACCAAGAACTGAACCCTGTGGTACACCAATAACAAAAAATGAATGTCAGATAAAATAAAGAACAGACACTCCCGGGAGCATTTTTCCCAGGATCTAAACCATTCAAGTACTTACCTGACAGACCAAACATTCTTTTAAAAGAAAAATACATTTTGGTCAACTGTATCAAATGCAGAGACAGGTCCAGAAGAACAAGTATTACTGGCTTTTGATCAATTGAAACATAATATCATTTTTCACTAAACCAAGGTTTGTTTACCCCTTTTAAAAGGCAGACTGTAATGATTCATTAAGGTTATTATTATAAAATATTTTTTAGATGGAAAGAACTCCCTTTTTTATAATTTTAAAAAAATGTAAGATTTGAAACAGGTCTGTAATTGTTTAGAATATTACAGTCCATAGTGTGTTTTTTATTAATGGTTTTACAAGGGCATTTCAGGGATTTTGGGGAAAAAACCCCAAGATAATGATTTATTAACTATATTTGTAATTGGACTTATCAGAACACCCAGACAATCTTTCACAAGCCATTAGGCATGGGGTCCAAAAAGCATTAGATGACTTTCCAGCAACTGTTTGATATCAATCTTTGTAAAAGGCTCAAATTTATCCATTATGAATATGCAGGATTCTTCTCCCAAATGGCTTCCCCCCGGATAAGGTTTTGGGAATGGCCCACTATGTATTTTTAAATTTTTTGACAGAAGAAGTTAAAAAACAATGGACCATATCTTTTTTGATTGATATTATTTGGAAGGACAGTTTGAATTTTATGTAATACTTTATTCAAAACACTGAAAACAGTCCTTTGATTTCCCTTGGATGCTTTGATCTTTTTATTAAAATATTCAGATTCAGCAGAGGCAAGGGTGTTTTTAATTTTTAACAAAATTTTACTGACCTTGAACATTTCAAAATGAACACACAAACTGGTCCTGATCCACAGCCGCTCACAATGCTTCTGTGTCTCTTTGCACTTTGCAGCCTGTAATTAACAGTGAAGTTCCCACGTGCTGCATATGTAAATAAGTCGAAATGTTTCTACACCAATACAGAGACCTTGCTGAACAAGTGTTTAGAAATCTCTGCACTAATTCATGAAAACAACCCACATGTGACAGGAATAGCCGAAATGTTTACAAAAAAATTAGACATGAATCCTGAAACGCAGGAATTCCACATACCTAGAAGGAAGACAGAAGAGGGGAGTGATCCTGTATAGCAAGTCTCACTTAGATGCAACCATCAGCCACATTCCAAGAGAAGAAACGTTTGAAGAATCCGTATGGTGTGAGCTGAAACTGAAGGGAGCAGACAATCTGCTGATTGGTGTGGTTTATAGATCACCCAATTGCAACAGGGACAACCAAGATCACTTGAGATCGTTAATGCTCAATGCCACTAAAGTAAATACAAGCCACATTCTGAAATTAATTGGAACAATGGAACCTCACCTAACGCAGCATTTGTGGAAACACTCAGAGACCTTTACCTTCATGAGTATATCACAGACCTAACACACTACAGAGCTGACTTTGACTTGGTAATCATAAATAAAGAAGACATGGTTGACAACTTGGTCCTAAATGCACTTGTTGGATAAAGCCATAATGTATGAAGGTATTGAAGAAAAGTGGCACCAGTTCATGAACGACATAAAGCATCTGATGGACAAACGTATCGCGAAATCAAGATCACATATACAAAATGAGATAAAACTACCAACCGACATGACAGGAAAGTCTTGAGAGAAAGTAACATTGAATAAAGCTGCTTTCCCACCTGGCGATGCATTAGAAGTGGACAAGATTATAAGCAATACACCAAAGCGAGAAATCAGACAAAATGGGAGTGTCGTAAAGCACAAAAGGAGTTCGAGAAGAAATTAGCAAAAGAGGGTAAGAACACTTAGTCCAAACGCGGATGTATTAAATACCTTTTTCTCTTTTGTATTCACAAGAGAAGATACAAACAACACGCCGGATACATTCACAAGCCATAGAGACAGTGAATTGATGGACATTAAAATTACACCAGGAGATGTAGCAAAGAAGCTATCCAAGATGAATCCAAACAAATCCCCAGGACCCGATGGCGATGCACCAAAAGTATTAAAGGAACAACAAGAAATTATACCTGAACCACTATATCTGACCTTCAGACAGTCTCTTGACCTAGAGAAAATACCAGTTGGATTGAAGGCCAAAAACTACAGCCCAGTAAGCCTAACATCAGTCATCTGTAAGACTCTAGAGTCGATCATCACGGACCATGTCATGCATCATATGGTTGAAAACCAACTCCTCACAAAATGCCAACATGGTTTCATCAAAGGTGGCTCTTGTGTCAATCAACTGTTGGCAGTCCTTGAAAAATGGACAGAAGCAATAGATATTGGAAATAATATGGATGTTGTGTATCTTTATTTTTCAAAAGTATTCGACCCTGTTCCGCATCAGCGACTCCTGATGAAAATCCAAGAATATGGCATATCAGGTAAAATATGGAAATGGATAGAGGACTTTTTTATTTCAGAGAAATCAGCAAGTAGTAGTCAATGGCATGAAGTCAATGATAACGCTTGTTCTGAGTAGAATCCCTCAAGGTAGTGTGTTGGAGCTTTTGCTATTTATCTGTTTCATTAACGACACGCCAGAGGTGGTCCTCTCAAGCATACAGATGTTTGCTGATGACACAAAGATTTTTAGAACAGTGAACAACCCAGAACAAGCTCAGCTACTAAAAGACAACCTGGATCCCCTGGAAAAAAGTGTCTAACCTATGGCAGCTGAGATCTAATGCTGAAAATGTAGTTATGCATCTTGGTAGCTGCAAAAAACGCACACCTCTCTTGTTAGGCTAAATCTCGAATATGGAAACTCTGCTTGGTGCCCAGTATTCAAAACAGACTGAACTGTTGGAGAATGTCCAACGTC
>JAODUP010001934.1:0-22062 GCA_025642065.1 Paralvinella palmiformis | reverse complement strand
CCTATAGAGTTAATACGACTGGTAGATACATTTTGTTTTCCCCTGGACTGTGTCTGATATTTACAAATAATACATTATTATTGATAATAACGTACATATCTTTCCTGAGTTAGTTACTATATATTGTCTTTGATATATATCCCCCTGTCGATTAACAATATGTTTAGAAATAATTACGATATACACCTACACAGGCATACGCGGCGAGCTTTAAATATCTATATTGATATACCACGAAATATATTTGTCGAAAATCTCCCAAAATGTATTATTGAAATGACCATCATGGAACAGTGGTAAGACAGCCCTTGAGCTACACTGTTTCCTCACATAGGTGTACACATGTCAACCTTGATTTAAGTATATTTTTAAAATGTATTCCATTGTTATTGCCATTATATCTGTATATTCATGTATTGCACTCCTTTTATGTTAAATAAAATCAATTCAATTCAACTAAAATATCATTAGTTTAAATGTTATACACATTTTAAGTTTGTGATGATTTTCAGCTGCTTTGCATTTACTTAACGGACTCGTTTTGATTGAGATAATAATAGAAAACTGTGGACATTAAGATGGAAGAAGTCTACGCGTTTAAAGTTCGAATTTCATTCGGATATAGAAAAGTTATTGTAATATAATAATAAAATTATCAAGCAAACTTTCGCTTCCTACCCCAAATAGGCATTTAACAGTTATACTTGGCTTTCTCAAAAGTGTCACATTTTCATAAAAGGAAGCCAGGTATTTCACTTTGTATTTGGCCCAAAAAAGTATGTTTCAGTGGAGTACTGTCATCCATAGATGAATACTAGATCAGTTAACCAGTGTCTGCTTGTTCCCAATAGAGACATTCCAATTGAGATTTTCTAACCTAGTGTGGACATTTTGAAACTGATAACGAGCTACTTGGCATCGAATTAATGATTTAATGTATATATCTAATTGATGGTTTGTTGATATTTTAAATATGATCTCAGTCGTCATAGCTTTGAGATAAGTTTCTAATTGAAAAGTTGTTATTACGGAATAATGAATTTATTAATATTTTAGTGTATTCAATTCCTCATAAAAGTTACTGGTGAGGTGGGTGCTGAACATACAACTATAATTATAATATATATTGGTATCAAATAATAACACTCAGACTCTATAGTTGTATTGATAATGTTACCAAAAGAATCATCAAGTATTTGGCGACCATAAATAGCCTCGCTAACGTTTTTTTGATAGACTACTAGATGTCTGACATAATAATTATCATCCATAAATGGCTTCATATTACCGAAGTAGAACAAAGAACAATCGGAAGTCTCACTCTACAGGAGGATGACATTTAGTTGGCTTTGATGTTGGGAACCTGGCAGGAAATAACGTAATTATTTGACATGCGCAGTCGGATACGATGTCCAAACTATGTGACAAAAGTATGCTATTCTGGTAAATGTGTATAAACCATAATACATCAATAGCAACAAAGACAACCGATAATGTGATCTGTTGGTTATGAGTAAACAGTCAATTTTAGTTCATGTCGACTGCTTCCAGTTTTCTAAATTATTATAATAGTCGAAAACTAAATAAATTTAATCTGGGATTACTTTAATATTTTCCCTATCAATAGATCACATTTACTTATCTTTATTGATTTATTATTGATTTTTATAGTCTTGATACGGCTCCACTTTTCTATGGGCATTTAACCTTCAGTCCACTCCCGACCCGTTAAAGACTGTTAATCAATGTCTAATCTGGAAGAAATAGAAATATGGACTAACCAGTAATCCGATGAATCATTAGTGACTAAACTGTGGACACTGTTAGCTTGCTACATCTCCGAATAAGAGCAGCCATTTCTATAGAACAGTGATTAGAGTAATATAATTTTGTTTCTTCCAAGATTTATCAGAAGTGTTCAAGTGCACATTAATTTGAAATGAAATAACAATAATCCAATAACTCTATACTGTATTGTATCGTCGTTAAAAGATTTTATAATTTTCTTGTATATCACGTCAAGTTTGATGTAATTTTTTGTTAGGAAAATGTTCCAAATATATAATCTGCCAATATACAGGTTTCAAGCTGGAATCTATCTGGTGTGTTTATTGTCTGATGAATACTGTTTCTGAAGGATAATTTTAAGGTGGGTATTAATTGTCATAGAAATCCTATCTATGGGGAAAACTGCTAATGCTCTTTACTTCTATTAATACATTAGCTTCTGGCATGCCCGCACATAAATATTGAAATGGACTGGAGACTTACGTGTGTGTCACTGGTAAAATATAAAAAAGGCTCAGCCTTTATGACAAAAAGAACTTCGCAGAAATAAAGAGCTGATAGTCAGGGAAAGAGCAGAAAATGTCAACATCAAAGGAATTTTTTTCTACCTTTGTTATTCATTATATCATAAATCTAGTCAAATTAGTGTCCTCTATTACCATAAACAAGCTTTCTTAAAAAGAAAGGCCCAATTGTATGGAATTTCGGGGATTGCGTGGATATAATGGTACTGAACCCAACTTAGGTAATATATTTTTAAAAGTGATTTAAATAATGTTTTTCAGCAAATATTCCTATCGAATTAGCTGTGAATGACTAAAATAAGTAATATAGACTGATATGTTAAATTAGAGACTTATGTCTCAATAGGCCTTAACCCTAATAAATATATGATCACTAAATTCGGTGTCCACATATTTGTCTAGTCATCTGTTCATATGCACGCACGCAGGTCTACGTATGTATAAATGTGTGCTTTTTGTATGCTTAAATTCAACTATGTATTGATTTAATATTGTATAGATTAATGAAAATATAGGTTTCAAAGGTTTTGATTTACTGAGCCAGGGCCACCATATATATATATATATATATATATATATATATATATATATATATATATATATATATTTGTATGTTGAGTCACGCGCACGTGTTGTTTACTGCGAGCTGTGGTATCAAATGGTATGTTTTACGTGCTTCCGCTTTTGTACGTAGCCGCTTCTGTATCTAGCCACTTTCCTGCGTGACATATTTGTTGCGTACGAAAAGCGAATTAGCTGGTTCCCACAGGTTGATGAGTAAACCAGACACATGCTTAGGTATACGCATACATGTATCAATATGTGGAGGTATGGAACATTGAATTTTTAGATTAATGTATGTATAGTATGTATGTATGTAGGCATATTATAAGATCTAAGCTAATACTTGTGTAGTTATCTTATATTCTATTAATTCCATACGTTATTTTAAAACAGAAGTAATTAGCTCTGATAAAATAATAATGTTATCGATATTTATGTCTGAGTTGGTACCTTCTGGGTTATAATACTTTATGCACGTGCCAAGCCCAGATAAACACGGCGGCGCGCTGGCGGTTCTGTTTCACAGAGGGAGTAACCTTGAATATAATCCAATCCACTAAGGACGGTATATTTACACAATTTGAACACATGGAATTGTCCGTGAAAGCTTAAAGACCATAATGAGATTGTGTATTATCTATGGTTCACCTGTTTCTGGACAGAATCGCTTCAAAGCTACGATGTTTTTAGACGAGTGCTGAGATTATCTTGACCGCCTAACAACCATACATCAGGAAGTCATTATTACTGATTTAAAGTTCCATTTTGATGATCCTATAGACATCAATGTTCGTCGATTCACGGGGCAACTTGATGCTTATGATCTTGTACAACATGTGACTGGAGCGACTCATATCCGATGTGATCATTTCAAAAGCCAGCCGCTCTATCATCCAGTCCATCTTTTGTCGACCCATGTCTGTATGATAGTAGAGGTAAAGACTCAGGTGACATTTTGCCATTCAGGTTACACTGGATTGTGCAAAGCTGCAGCATAGTAAAAAGGAGATCACTTTCCGCAGGCATTGTGCTATTTCTGTGCCAGATTTAATCATGGACATCAACTCATCTGCCACTTTATTATGTACAAGTGGCGCTGTAGATAACCTTGTGAAAGCATATAATTCGGGTGTTTTTGATCAATAAACATGCCCCTCTGCAGAGGAAAACTATCAGCTATACAAAGAAAGATGTTGTGAAGTAGGAAAGCTTCTCATGAGATCCAAGAGGACTTATTATTCAAACAAGATAGCGAAATGTGGGAACAGTCAAAATATTATGTTCAAAATTACTAAGAATTTGATGGGACAAAAAGGAGAAATCATTCTGCTAAGCTGTTCATCTTATGAGCACTTGACCAACAAGTTTAGTGATTTCTTCATGAGGAAAACTACAACCATTAGAGACGACATTGACAATCACAAATCTCAATAAGCGTCACTGTCGTGATGAGCGCTGATATAAAATTTGAAGGACAGCCTCTGACAAAACGTGCGCCTGCCACTTGAGACGAGGTACGTGATATTATCACAAAGTCTTTAAAATACATAATTCTTTCCAGCCAATTACATAATATATTCAGCTAGGAAAAGCGGAAACAAAAAGATTAGTTTTTATCTTATTTTTGAAGGTATCAAGGGTCTTGCACTTTCTGATGGTTACTAGAAGATTATTCCATAAGGTTGCAGCAGACTTTCTGAAACATCTAGTACCGTATGTCACTCCACGTGTTGTTGCTACGGCTAAGAATGCTCCAGACTCAGACCGTAGATACCGTGTCGGCTGATACGGAACGACAAGTTTCTCTAAGTACTGAGGGGCAAGGTGTACACCAACATCTTGTACTACGACCTGTGTAACAGTCTTTTGCAAGCATACAATGTGATGTAACGCCTGATATGACCAATATTACGAATTTGGTAATAACAGGCTTTTGATATTGCATTTACTTGCCTCTCCATGGTCAGCACTGTATCAAAATATACTCCTAAGTTCTTCACTGACGATACTACAGAAACAGTATTTATACCTACCTCAAGCTGTAATTCCTCAGTTATCCTAACCTGATGTTTTGGCTTAAAGATAATGAGCTCTGTCTTTTCCTCGTTTAAATTAAGCGTGTTTGTACTCATCAAAGTACTGATATCAGCCAAGCAAGCTTCCAATTTCTTTGTAAGGTCGGACCAAGTTGTTTTGGGCATGATCGCCATATAAACCTGGGTATCATCTGCATAACAGTGGTAGATCAAATTATGTCGGCTACATATCGCACCAATTGGTTTTGAATACAAACAGTACTTACGTGGTCAAAGTACCTATCTTGTGGCACCCCAGAATTCAGGCACTTACCTTCTGATGTCGTCATTCATATGGCAACACACTGAGATCTGTCACTCAAATAAGATGTGATCCAGGAAAGGGCACTTCCGGTTATTCCAAACGAATGCTAAAAGCGCGTTTGAAGGATCTTTGATCTATGACATCGAAAGCAGCAGATAAGTCCAGCAGAACTAATGCCGCCATACACTTCCTATGTAAAGCTTCAGCAATATCATGATGGACCTTCAGGAGCGCGGTCTCTGTAGAGTGACCGGTACGGTAAGCTAACTGAAGATTATCAGTTGTTAAAGCTACTGTTATTCTTAATTAGCAAATCCCACCAATATCACTGCGCCATTTCAAATTATACTCAATTAATAGTTTCGTTGCAGTTTATCGACAACTAATATACATTTTCACATTCAAAAAATGACGGGTAACCAGAACATGAGTTTATAGTCATTAGGTGATCCAGTATTCTTTTTACGTATAGTGATTGATGACACGCTGATAGGCTTTCAGAGCAAGGCACTATAAACAGAAGAACTGACAAACACTAATGTATCATAAACAACCTACTCTCCGTCTTCCTTCATCTACAAGATCAAAGTATGTTGTTCTCCATCAATCGTCGAGTTCACACCAAAATTATCTAATATACAACGACTATATGCTATGCTGTAATCTGTGTTATCTCTGATCTAATTTGTTATCGTCTTCTGGTTGTCTTTTATGAGATTTATAGTTATTTTGGCTGAGGGTATCTTCTTATTAGTCAACTTTGACAGAAAGACGACTTATTTGTATTATACATTGTCAGTCACTTCTTAGCAAAAAAATTAATTGTGTAAATGAAAAACGTATTGATAGTATTTATTTATTTATGATTATTAACAGTCATATAATACTATATATATATATATATATATATGTGTGTATGTATGTGTGTGTGTGTGTGTGTGTGTGTGTGTGTGTGTGTGTGTGTGTGTGTGTGTGTGTGTGTGTGTGTGTGTGTGAAGAAAATGCATGACCATAATTATTGTTTTAATTAGTGGCTAATTCATACATAATCTATGTTGTCCACACGCGAATATATCAGTTATGTCAAGTAGGTATTTAGCTTAATCTGAACCTGGAAGTTTTCATTTTCTTTCTTCTTATACTTCACCACTGAGCTGTTAGGTGTTGATTTCAAATGTTATTATTATTATTTGTTATACAGAAGCTGTATAATTAACTTTCTTTTGTAATTTATATTCTTAAAGTGAGATTTATAGGAGAGGGAATTATTATTTATTTTGTGAAAACAATACCATCTTTTAGCTTTTTTTAGCACATCTTACTAAGACAGTTGTTCTCATATCTGATGCTTATGGTCTATATATTGTTGTGACATTTATAGCCAATATACGATTGATTTAGAGCGACAAATGGCTATCAGTGATATCCACATTTGAGAGCGGGAGTTTATTATGTGTGTTATAACGTTTTAGCACTTTGTTCTAAGAGGAACACTGGATTGGTGACTTTATGACACTAGATGTTATATTAGCTGCCAATGATCCATATTATTGACATATATGGCTAATATATGGATGATTTGTAGCCTAAATGGCTACATCATGGTCCCTCGATAACGATATATAGGGCGAAGTAATAAATTGTCCAATTGATTGCATTTATGCCAGCCTTCAAGCAGAACACATACCTTTCTCATACACATTTTAATGCTTCTAATAATATTGTCAAATGGCCTACTTATAGATAGTCAATAATTAAATCATTGTAAGTTGAAGGTACTGTATCTTCCGAAGCAATATTCATGGTACTGTTAGAATAAGAATGTTATCTTATAACAATATATAATCTAATAAAATATTCTTTCCTGACACATTTACTTTTATTAATAGATAACGTGTTCGAACTGTTTTTTCAAGCAAGTAGATTTAGAACTTGTATTGTATACAAACTTGACTAATGTGTTTGGATAAGTAGGGTTCCTCTGTTTACTCTCCCCTAAAATCCACATTAATGTGGTATGTTCTAAACAGTACGTTGTTACTTACTGGGGCACGATTACTTTTACTTTCCCCTTTCCTTGTCTATGTTATGCCAATTCTTCTTATGCATATAATATTAATAATGAATTAAACCAGTTGATGTTTACTTCGATAATTGAGATGGATATGGTCTGTAAATTACTGCTTGCCCACGGGAACTATTAGTAAATTAAATTATAATTTGGAATATGTGGGTTATTTCAGAGATAGCACTTAGTCTTTTAGTATACTGTAACTGCATTGATGTATTAAGAAACACAGTTTTATATACTTTTGTTACATCTCGCACACTATCAGAAGCCCTATCTATTTTGAGGCATACCTAATTCTATCTGAAACCAGAATCAAATAATCTAAAATTTGATCATATCATCAGAATCCTTGAAAATCTACTGGAGGCTTATCCTTTGGAAGATGGTACTCATGATATAAAATATCATTGACACTGACAGTTAAAATCATACTTCCGTTGTTGGTTAGGTGCAGCACCTCCCACTTTACGAAATATTTGGCTGGCGTAGATTATAATTCGGTCGTCTTAATTCAATTCTAAAAATACACTTCCTTCAGGCATCTTTCATCGCTGCATCACAAGATAATGAAGCCAATATCTGATGTATAACGCATAGCGATATAGCTTGTCGGTCAGATTGATAATTGCTATTGTTTTTACAAATATAATGAATGTGGATAGAACAATTATATACCGGGAACCTCCACACGTTGTCTTTAATAATTCAAGGAAATTGCGATCTGGACAGATTGTCACATCATTCATTATTGAGATAAATTGTATTGTCGAATCAGATGATCATAAGAAATTTTCCTTCATCTGATTCACATAATGCATATAGTGGATTTTATTAATAACATAGACTGTGTACCTAAATATTTATAATGTAGATAAAAGGTTTAAGTCACCCAAATGTAATATATATATATATATATATATATATATATATATATATATATATATATATGTGTGTGTATGTATATATGTATAAATCTAACCGAAAATCATTATAATCTAGAGCACAGATCTAAGCATTTTAATGGTGAAGTGTAATATACATAGATGCTGCTCTAACTAATTTCTAAAATCTGGGCCACTGGCAGGTGACATAGCTGCTCTGTGGCATTGGTGAATAGACTACCTTTAGTGACCTTCTCGAAGTAATTGGCCATCTTGATTCAGCTGTCTTCAACATAAGATGATACATACACAACAGAGGTTTATACAAATACAAACATGTCGCTACTTAAATATAACGGGAGAGGTTTTATTCATTAAATGTTAAATGTAAACCAATTATGGCGTCATGTGTCAGACCTAAGTTAACTTGTCCAGAAGGTATTCTGCTTTACAACTGTCTATAGAACAGACGATGTATGTAACAGTTTTCCCTTATTGAGATAGAACAGCTGCGTTATATTAAAGACAGGCAACCTCAACAGCTAGTCACTGAAGTGACTTACAACGACAACAGCATCGCCACCACCACAACCAACAACAACAATAGGATGTACTATTATTAGTTCTACTAGTACTATTACTACAACATCTACTATTAATACTGCTATAACTGAATGGTCTAAATTATGCCGATGTATTATTACTGCAATTAATACAACAACAACATATAATAATAATAATAATAATAATAATAATAATAATAATAATAATAATAACAACAACAACAGCAACAAAAGCAACAACAATAATGAAGATTTAATAAAGCTTATAAAACATATTTCACATTCTAGGGTATTTAACCGCAGAATCGAATCTCACATGCTTTATAATTGCCCACATTTTATCACAATAAACAATAATAATTGTCAAATAAGATTGGCATCTTGTATGCGTCATCTGTCCTTCCTAGCCAATTGGAGAGGAGTAATTTGCTATATGTAACTTAGTTTTTTCCAGAACTGTGTATTCTCTTCATATTTAATTGGGTATCTATAGATTCGTTCTTGATTACACGAAGTTTGTTAAACATTTTAGTTATGTCAAGTTTTGTGTTGATTATGTTTATTAAATGTTCACTGATCACAAAATTGGCACTTACTTTTATGAGATTTATCGCCCCAATGATTATACAGAATACTAGACATATACCTTTTGAAGGCTTTTAATCACACAACTACTATATATTATATACTATGTACGTCCTACAATACAGGCATGAATAAACATAAAAGATTCCTAATCACAAATGAACGGTTTTCCATACTTTCCATCCATGCTATGATGAATCATCATGTATAAATCTTCACTGAATGTCGTCACCCATCTTGTTGCAGTCCTATTTCCCTTGCCATCTTCTCTCCATATTTGATATGTCTTGGATAAATCTTTGGCCGTGTTCTTCACTGATGTCACTCATATTTTTCTGAAGAAAGTTAGGTAAGAATGGAGTATCTATCAAAGCTTCTGTTATGTTTCATAATTCCCATTATCTTTATTACCAAATGTTCAACCACTTCTTAAAAGGATCTCCAAGCGTTTCATTCCCTTTCAAATTCTTGCGATTGAAGCATCTTGGGAACATCTGGTTTTGGTGAAAATGCCACATTCGACTTTTGCTTTTGACAGATGTGTAAACATGTTGGACATATATTTGATAGCTTCGTCATCTTTGTTCAGTGCTGTTGCGAAGAAGGCAAAGTTGTATATGCACTCGAGGCATAAGGACCTCCTCTGATTCTAGTAAAGGCTGGTACTTCGTCAGCCAGAGATGTCTAATAACATAATCCAGTTCCCGCTATCTTTTCTTCGTCAATATGACTAACGCAAGATTCTTCAGTTTCAGACTCAAAACATTCACCTTCACTCTTCAAATCTTAACCAGGTATTCTCAGGATAGAAAGTTTTTCAGAATGTGGAACTGGAGCTATAGATGATGGAATATCTGGATATATGATATCATGTCGATTTTTCATTTTTTTGAATCTTGAAATATCTGCCATAAATATTAACAGTAATTCACAGGATTATGTGGTTCTCTTCATATTCGGGTATTGAGGACATTGAGTAACGGTCACCTGCCATCCATCTCACCAATTTCGATCGGCATGCACCACAAACTACAAGTGGAGCCCATCATTTGACTTGATCCTTAATTTTTATGCCATAGTATGATTTGTAAGCTGGAACAAATTTTGTAGAAAATTTTGTCCAATGTAGAATCAATACACGTAACAAAATGAATTGCCAGAATGTAAGCAGCTTTGCATGGTGCACCTGAAAAATATCAAGTTAATCTATGTACGTATAGTTCAATATGTATATACATCACTAAAACATTCTTGATTGCAACGGAACATCACTGGAACGTTGTAGAAACTACTGGAACATTCTAGAAAGAACTAAAACATAGTATCCATTGGAAGATTCTCGAAAGTACCAATCGTCTTTAGAAAGTACCATCTCCTAAAAGGTAATGGAATATTTTGTGCTTGCAAATTCAAGAATGTGGAATAATTATCTAAAATCTGATATATAAATTAATGCTAAATGCATGCTGAATTTAACCTACCTGAATGCAAAATGCAAAAATATCAACATAACATAGACGTTTGACTATATGTGTTATTATTATTATTATTATTATTATTATTCATTATTATTATTGTTGTTGTTGTTGTTGTTGTGGTAGTTACAGAAGAAAAAAAAACTGTTCTTATTCTCTGAGTAACACGAATATTATTTAGGGTATTTTCGATTTAAGTTGTTCATATTGGCCTATTACGAGAATCAATATTGGCCTATTACGATAATTATATAATTGCAACCAACTAATTGCTGATCCCTCCAGTGATGGAGCCAGCATGAATATACTCAAAAGTCAAGCCCTGGTCCTTGATATTGTTACTATGGAGTCATTCAGTAGGCCTACTAAATGTCAATCGTATTACAGATATAACAACAACAAATATCTACACGAAGTCAGTCAAGGAGAGACATAGATTGACATATACGACACATGAACAAAATAAAATAAATATCGAAATGTAAGTTTATTTTAAGGTTTTTTTTAGTTTCATTTATGGTAAACATCTAAAAACCCTAACATAACAATATTTCACAAGTGAGTCATCAGTTTACCATCTGGATATTGTTAATATATTTGTATATTAATAATTTGGCCAACCTAATCATGACACGCAATTTCGTGTTAATATTTCCTCTCTTACAGTTACAGTAGACAGCATGTCGAGTTGTGTCAGTTCAGGGACCTTTACATTGGAAGCTCCACATCGTTTATGATCTATCTAATGACACCTGTATAACATTGTAACATGAATATATAGACAGGTTTTGTTTATGATCAAACACCAGAAGACTGGTATCAGTCACTTCACGAACGACAAACTCCAGGTCTGTATAACACGACGAGTTTAACTCAAAACTGTGTAACGTGACGAAAACGTATTGACGGGTGTAACCTTTCATCGTAGTCCCATTACTAGCAGCGATGTGTTTATAGTCAGACCTTTGTACCTTCCCTTTTATATAGGTAGGATTGTTGACTTATTAGAATTCATGATGAACTGAGATCGGCATGGGTGGTGTCAAAGTGGATGTTATGTATAGGTTTCTCTTTGAACCATAACAAATTGCTGTTGTTTGTTCACAACAGCGTTACATATATATATATATATATATATATATATATATATATATATATATATATATATATATATATATATATATATATATATATATATATATATTTGACTATTTGATTGAGAATCTGGACAAGATGGCGACGTTTTAAGTTGTGGAATTCTTGGTTTAAATAGTTTCGTATTTTGGCATTTTATCTGTAACATAAAGTCTGTAAAATCACAAATATTGTCCAAAATCGCACCTCCAAACTTTCTTGTAATTCACATAATGAGCGAACATACTGTCACACGTATGCTTACTGATTCTTATCCAATAATGCACCACTTTCAAAGGAAGTCATCTGGAGCATGAATGGACAATGGGCAGTAATCCGCTTGAAATATCACATTTCATTACAAACATTCTTGGAAAGTGTCACCATTATGTAATTCTGCATTTTGATTGCTTGCCTGAGGTAAGTCACTAACGGTTTCAAAATGGTACCATTGCCAAACTGGCATTCGTGGATTCTTATTGGACCTCATGATAAATGCTACATTTTCAGAAATTGCATAGATATGTATATATTAGGTGTTGTAAATTTCATGCGTTTATCAATTGCTGATACCCTAGTTCTATAATAACATTATTTGGAAACATTGTGAGATATTTGTGAAGATATTACCTGTATTATATTGTGAACTCGGCATGATCGGCAAATGTTGACGAACATTTTAATTTGGCTATTGTTTTGCAATTCGCTAAATTAAAACGATATATATATATATATATATATATATATATATATATATATAAAATAGGTGTTTCATCTTTAATTTCACGACGACTACCTTTTGAGGTCGATCGGCCAATTTGGTCTCCCATGTGCACAAAGCCGTTTTAAGGCATCAACTTTCATATTATGATCACTATTCACCCGTTAATATTAAGGGCGCCTCCGTTGTCTAGCGGTCGCGTGTGGGACCACATATCACTACCACCCGTGTTCGAATCTCGGCGTGGGCATATCTGAAGGTTGTTTCATTTTTGACTTCACTTCATTACATTTGGAGGTCGCTCGGCCTATTTAGCCTACCATGTACGCAAAAGTGGCCGTAAAACATCAATCATCATCATCATCACAATCATCATCACCCGTTATTACTAATATATAAATTCCCTTAATGGCATATATATATATATATATCAGTTCTATATTTTACGTTAGTTCTATACAGTTCATTATAATTTGTTGCCAATTACGATTAATACACTCTATTAACACATTGTGATAATGAATAAATGAAACGAATTTTAAAATTATTACGTAAATAATATGTATTCCTTTCAACAGGTGATACAGTACATGATAATGCCATCTTTCCGATAGAGAATACAATATTATTTTCATTTTGTAACATATAATGCAAAAGTATTAACATATAATTGGCATGGTATATGCCGGGTTGTTCAAGCAAAGGCCCCAATAACCATACCTGAGTACCATAATGTAAACTAAATAGATGTTCCACTAGACGCAACATTTAAAAAATCAAACAAACTCACTGCCAACCTTATAACTAATACTCCTGGTCTTTAACAATAAAATTAATTCATCAATATAGATTATAAATAATGTTGGCGATATGGCACCACTTTGTAAAATTTCGTTTGACACATTGAAATAGCGGATATAAATGAATCCCATTATTGTTCTTTTGTGTAGCTATCCAGAAGCAACTTAACAATGAGATCTAACATTCTACGATCAATTAAACATTTTAATAATTTACCATGGTGTACCATATCAAAGTCTTAGATATATATATATATATATATATATATATATATATATATATATATATATATATATATATATGAGAGAACTATTTACAGTTCCATCTTTTCTGATATAATAATCCACAGATTCAATAAAGACATCTGTATGTATCAAGGGTTGTACGGTTAGCCAAGGTTTTAGGGCATAATATGACGATATCGCCATTCAGCTAACTGATCATGAATACTGACACGGCATCAACACGTTTGGCCGCATTTATTCAATTAACCGTGTTTCTTGGATACACACAATATCGGATTGACTGCAACTGAGCATACTGATAACATAAGACAACGATCTATCCAAACCTTCACAGTTGAGCGAATACACATTAAGATTGTTTGATACTAATGTCTGTCCATCCACCATGCCGGCTTTAACCTATTCGTTACTTCTTTCTTCCAGAATCGGCCATTGTTCCTTGGATTTGAGTTTGCCCAACCCCTGTACTAGGTGAGCCACTGGCGAATAGAAGTTTTATAAATATTATTATTATTATATCAAATACTATCAGGCCAGAACTTGCGGTTCACAATATCATTAATGGCGTTGCATTCAACCGTCATCGCATAGGAGATAGTCCATGTGCCATCCTGAGACACGCCTTCAAGTTCACGTGCACTTATTTGACTGTCCTTCAGGTTATCCCTAATTATTTCTTCTGTGATATCTTTATCGTTGCGCAATACAAATAGATGAATTCTATTACGTATTGTAAAGACCTGGGGCATACCATAGAGCGGCTTGGTCTTGGGTCTTGTACAAGTTTTATATCTCGATGTTGCTGTATCCGCTGCCTCGCCATCTGGACGAGATTCAGGGTGAAGTCATTGTCAGCATCTACATATTGTGTTTAATCTTTATGAAATGAGGGCAAATCCACCTTTAGGAGCATAGGATATGCATCCGTTAATGTAACATTGGGTATCCTGCCATCGGGGGTATTTGATAAATTGGTTGGGGAAGCTATTTTCAGTTTAGTATTATTATAGGGAGAGGTTGAAAACACTACACTAGTATATGCCCCTTTTTGACACACACATGGACTATTTGTTTTTTCGAGACTACTCAAACGACACAGAATAGAAAGAACCTATATCTCACAAGGGGTTAAGTTGGGGGGTCCTTTACTCAGATTCGTAGCCAGACATACAATGCGGACATCCAGAACTTTGACAGAATATTCAGCATCAAAGAGTTTGACAAAGTTCATGACATCTTCAATGTCCCACAATATTCTCTATTTGTCCTTTTCTAGATTGTTGACAGATCAGACCCATAATTATTCCATAGGATTCTTTTGACATCATATATCATATAAGCATGATCTAATTGCAGTATCACAACAAGAATTTTGTTCACAGGATATCTATCAAGGTGATAAATCAGTTAATAGCTCGTTTATAACCAGTCTAGACTCTGAATAATGCTCATCATTTGGTTTATATAAGCCTATAGAGGACATTCAATTACACCCTTTGTGTCGAATGGAATGATATTTTCTATGTTATAATCACCAACATGGGAAACCATAACATTCAGGGCCCTGATAGCATTCACCAGAGAATTGTTTTACCTGCTGTTACACGTGACACATGATTGGAATATACCAGTCATTGTGTTGCATTAATGCCAGCACAAAGTCATCAGTCAATAGTTTCCACCTAATATCACTGTGTCGACCAAACAATCAATATTCCCAATTTCAAATAAATGAACTCAAGCGTATATTTGGATTTTAGACAATGTTACAATATTTCTCAGCAAATATACAACATTTTGAAACTATTTCCATTACAAATATAATATATACCTGAACAACAATATACCCACATTGATCTATGTCTCTTCATAGAAATATCTAGATATACATCACCACTGTCGCCATTGTTTTTCAAACAGAAAAAGATCAAATAGCAGGAACAATTTATAACACTCGATTATCATAAACAGTCAACCTATTGAAATTGATGTAATTATAAACATGATTGTATAATATATAATAAATAATATACTATTGCTTCCTTCATGCAAATACGGGGCGCCTCCGTGGTCTAGCGGTAGCGTGCTGGACCACAGATCACGACCACCCGTGTTCGAATCCCGGCGTGGGCATATCTGAAAGTTGTTTCGTCTTTCACTTCGTCTCATTACCTTTGGAAGTCGCTCGGCCCATTTAGCCTACCTTGTGCACAAAAGTGGCCGTAAAACATCAATCATCATCATCATCCTTCATGCAAATATATCATAACCACATTTTACTCATAGGAAAAGATAAGTTAACTCTATCTATGATATTTGTAATATTATCGATCATAATTTTGAACAGATTTAAGATCGTTTGGAAATATTTAAAGACATGAAACGTGTTTATTGTTTATACTTATTTTTGACGAGAAATTATGGTTTTTATTGTTTGTTTATAAAAGACTTGTTTCCTATATATTATGTGCAACACGCTGACTAATTTATAAGTAATGTTAGTCTGTTGTTACTGCAACATTGTCCAGTTTCTTGATGTTAATCTTGTGTGTTTTGGCCTCTAATAATAACTTATTAAAGCCAAAATAGTTATATTCGAAAATCTCTCTCTCTCTCTCTCTCTCTCTCTCTCTCTCTTCTCTCTCTCTCTCTCTCTCTCTCTCTATATATATATATATATATATATATATATTTTAATTAATATTACTGAAGAATGAATTGCCTATATAAGTGTTATGAGAAGAGCAGGAGATCAAATACGTGATAGTTGTTCCACAAGAGGTCACAACCGATTAATGTTTTCTGACAATTACTTAATGGTGCTTAAGACTTACAAGCTCGCGTGCCTATTATTTTGTTATCATGGCATAAGTCCTATTTCTGATGTAAAGCTGAAGTGACGATCAATGTAATGCTGTAAACCGTCGGTGGACTAGGATATCCTGAAGATTTATCCCGCTCTAACACGGATAGTCCATTGTTCCTATATTTTAGTACAAGCTCAGGTAAAAATCAATATTATAGAACATGACATAGTCGTGTAGCTTATGAATTTTATTTCGAATTGATACATTTAATAAGGAGAATCTAATAAGATAAGAAATAGGTTGCTATATTTAGCTATTTCTAAATAGGCAACAGAGAAATTGTATATGTCAATCTATCTATCTATCTATCTATCTATATATCTATCTATCTATCTATCTATCTATCTATCTATCTATCTATCTATCTATATCTTTCTATCCATCTATCCATCCATCAAGCTATCCATCCATACGTCGTCTGTCTGTTCGCCTACCCCCGTAAATCGATTCTGTATTATTGCAAATATTTGGTCAGTTGCCTTCATCTGTTGCTAGGATGAGACAGTAATGACTTATCCTTATAGAAGCTTCATTTTAAGATCAAATATCATCATATTTATCACATGGCTTTAAAGACCTGTAGACTTGAGTTTAACCGATCGATATACGATCATATTTAGTACTATCCCTTTAATACATTCCTCAGCTGGCTTAGTATACACACAACAAATATTATGCCCCAAAACGGATCCTTGTACTACACCAAAATAAAGATCTATATCTGGTGTTGTTTTATACATGACTGAAACACACCGAGTTTTGTGGGTGTGATAGGCCTTTTTTTAAACGTTTCCTAGTAAAGGGTGATGAATTACATACATAAAATCAAGCATTATTAATACTACCATATATCCTTCATCAAGAGCCTTAGAAATGTCATTGTGCACTTTAAGGAGAACCGTTTTTTGGTGAATGACCTATGTGATAAGCAGACCAATAATTGTCATGGAAGTCCTTGTATTGCCCTATAAACCTTTCTACTACCTTTTCAGTAAGGTTGGAGATAAAGAAAACGTTGAATGTAAGACAGTAATTCTTCACATCTTCGTTATCCAACCCAGATCTCCTAAGTAGTCAGGTTAATGTCTGACTCACCCAATAACCTACTGATAATGGCTGTCTTCACTGTCAGAGCTTCATCCACAAATTTCTTGAAACGGGACGTACGCCGCGGATCTACGTCACATAAATTGTTCGGAGACTTGGTGATTATGTGTGTTTGTCTGTGTTTGTGTATGTATGTGTATGTGTGTGCGCGCGCTCCAACGGAAATTCTGCTCCAGATATTATTCCCAGGCACGATGAAAATAACAAATCCATGTCCATCTTACAACATTGAGCTATAGAACATGCACATATTGGTATTTGTGATCTTGATTTAGACAGAAGTCGGAAACATTATTTATTTGCTCTTATATCTTTTGGCATCCTTCAATAGTATCTAATAGTTAAGGCTTAATTAACAATTAATATGGGATTATATTGATAGATAATTGTTAAGTCTTTGTTCTCTGTAGGTGATAGGATGCTAATTTCCAAACCGTACTCATTTAGAACCAATTGCAGAAGGGTGCTGAAATTACCTCTGACATATGGTTCAGGGGTGACTATTTCGTGAAATAATCAATAAATTCAAATATGTATCAAATTTAGTTATTTTCTGGGGTTTTCTGTTCAGTGTTATAACCACATCACCAACGGAGTGCCAAGTTAAGAACCTTAGAGGTACTACAATAGAATACTTTCCTGTAGAATATTGATGTGTAGAAGATATTTGCAATTCCCTGGTAGTTTCTGACCTACGCTGGGGAGCATATTTGTTATTTATAAGAAAATAGTTGTATACATGTATAATGATGTCACGATACTTTATAATAAACTCATTAGTTTTATCAATGTGTATCAAATAAAACAGTGTTTAGTCTTCATTTTATCACGACAATTAATCATAATTTACTCATAACAATAGCAGTAACTAATGTTTATGTTGAATGATAAAGTGATGTTTAGATCTGTCGAATTGCCGATTTGTATAATTAATCTTTATTTCCCCTGAATTTGTACACAAGCATATTCTACTGTATAATTAAATATTTCCATCAAATAACATGTTATATGTATTGTATGGTTGTAGTATCAGTTAACCGTGGTTGCTGTTTTGGATGTGGAATACTTTCCCCTCTCTCCGTTTTCGGATCCCACTCGGCTGGATTTTGTAGGATATGAGCGACTTAAAGAAGTTATCTTTCCATATATAAAACAAAGAGAACGACATTATTCCATAATTAAAACTGGTTTGCAAAACATTACGCGAGCATACATTTCGCCATCAAATAAAAACGCACCGTATTTTGTTAAAACACTCCAAAGTGTGACAAATTACGCTCCACTCCAGATTTTGCCGCATTTATTATTGAACACGATAGGTATGTAGAAGTGAGCCTATTAGAGCACTCATTTCGCCATTAGGTTAAAATAAAGTGCGATATTTTGTTATAACATTCCACATCTCTTTAATAAGAAAATGTGTAAAAAAATTTACTTCACTACAGATTTGGTCTCATTCATTATTGAACGCGCGTCTATTTATTGACAGGATGTGAGGGTAGTATTAGTGATGAAAGACATGTTTGGCTCCTGCACTGATTGGCTCCGTGTGAGTGAACAATATGCAAACTATATCCGCTATCTGGCTCCCATATTCCCGATCGAGCTTGCTGTGAATAGGTATAGCCCTGGATGAGTAGAGTAAATGTTTTAAAATCGGGCAACAACAGATAAACATATTCCAATATTACTGCTGATTGTTGGATAATTTGTGATATCAAACCGAACAATCTCAATATACATGTATGTTAATCGTTAAATTCTGACATTATGCATCAGTCATCCATGTAAATGTTCCCTCGATAACGAGGGCTCATCCGTGGGCTAACTAGTAGCGCATTGGGTCAGAGATCATTACCACCTGAGTTCCAATCTCGGCGTGGGCAAATCCGAAGGTTGTTTCATCTTTGACATCGCTTCATCGGCCCATTTAGTCTACCATTTGCACAAAAACATCATCATCATCCATTGATAATGAACCACCTATTCCACCGTTAGTTATCAAATAGATCCCAATATGAATGATGTCTATTCGAGTTTGTACGAAAATGTCGAAATCTTACCTGCTTCAGTGTCAGACGAATGGATAGATCTTAGGACTGCTATTAGACATTTGCTACCAGTTTAATTACATTTGGATATCCAAATGTATTGAGTAACCTAATCATTTGTTAGTGGAATGAAGTATAAGGATGTAAAGTTTTCATGGAGTTAGATGACTTTATATGCGAGTTATTGATGTCAGATGTTTAAGGGAAGTAGGTCATTAAAATGTAAAAATATCTATACTAATTACTCGAGCAGCTAGAATGCCTACCTTATCCTGTAACAAATAAAATTTGTATTAATTAATATCGTGGATCCCTATAAAATCCAGGTCATTCAGAAGTTATATATATATATATATATATATATATATATATATATATATATATATATATATATATATATATATATATATATATATATATATTTAGTTTTATATGTGAAGTAAAGTGGTATGTTTGGGTATTTCTATTTGATGATGGGAAGATAATTTCACACCTCAGCATTTGTTCTCATTTCGTGATGATGAAGATTTTCTCAATAATAACTACATCCTACTAAAAGCTGCCACATCCTGAATATGACATGCTTAGAAAGGATTTTCAGCAAACTAAATGTTCCGACTAACGTCTCCTAGCATGCAAGACTGGAAGTTGATAAATGTTTGTAGTGTATGTAGTGTGGTGTGATACCCCAAACATAATACTAACAATAAGAAGGAATTGCCTTTGGGGTGAAATTGTGTGAATCTTGCCGAAACTTAGTAATTAGACAGTTTCGGGATGTAAATGATAAAATACCATAAATATTAGTTATTAAGTGATAACGCTAGATTATTTTAGCTGTAGAGGTGCATTTTTCACCTGACAGTAGTATCTGACACTACAGGCCATCCAACGTTTGGTGTGTTACACTTATTATATAGACCAATCACTTAATAATGTTATTATTATATAGAATTATGACTGTGCCATCTTTCTTGTAAGCTGCTGACTCAAAGTGTTTTCTACATTTGCTTTACAATACCAAATCGACAAAAACTAATTCAAAGCAGATGCACAGAGAAAATATATGATTCTTCTTCAAGAATATTTTCATGGCTAATGAACATTCCAGGAATTATTTCGTCTTCTTCTAGTTCTAGAAGTTAGAAAACCACAAACGACTGTTAACTAAAACTTAATTTATAGAATTTGCTCAGTTTTAATTTGTTTATTATTTAAAAGTGTTTTATTCTTAAAAACATTGTAAATAAGCCAACATAGAAAACGAGTTATTTTGTATTATAGAGGTGATAAACTTGATCAGATGTTACATGTGGAGTTGTAGCCTTGTTGGGCTAATGTGTTATTCGTGCCGGAGACTATGGCCCAGGATAACTGCTTAATGAAATGAGATAGCGCAGAATGAAATATCCTACTGACGCAGGTAATACTAAACTCCTACTTCGTTCCTTAGAAGTATGCACATTTTCCGATATTATCTATGCTACGAGAGCCCCCTCTTCCAAGATAATAGATACATATAAACAGGTAAAATCATCTTAAATATCCATATATAATATAACTTGACCATCCCATTAACGACATGTCATTTTGTAGGTAACTCCATCTTTCTTTATTTCGTATATTGAGGGGTGGGGTTATGTGAGAGTCTATAAGCTTACAACAAATATAGCCTCTGTCTAATACTGTAATATAGAGTCTATCAGGTATTAGGTGCGATCTAATATCACGAGATAGCTATCCGTAGCATCATGATTTACAAACACCAAGTATCTATATCATGGTATTAAATTGGATAAACCGAGATAAAAGTCATAATTAGTGAATTGCTACCAGAGAATTAGTGTATTCTTTGTGTTAGTATTTTACTTAATGTTTCGTATCGTATTTACTGTTAAATAAAAGAATCCACTTTGTATTAACTAGAGGTGTTTAGCATTAGAAGCTCTCACTTTGTTTGCCTGGATGCTAAGAAATTGGGCATGTACTTAATATCACTTCTTGGTAAGAATTAACGAAATTATAATCGAGCCAATTTGGAAGAAGATGGCTTGCATTACGTGTTTATTGAGGAAAAGTTATATTTGGTTTCTTATTTGAATTATTGAACGGAAACAACTTAAATCACCATTCATGGCCTTCTAGCAATATTTCACCAAAGGAGTCTGATCCGACAAACGTATTATAATAGAACTTAGAGACGGAGAATAATATCCTCAAAGGACTGAATCAATGAAACCTTGCGAAAAGAGGAATACAATGGTATCCCTGTACAATACCTCTGCCCTCAGTAAAGCGTTCTTCATGGGGTTCATTTTTAATAGATATTTCATCGGTTACCAGGG
>JAODUP010001932.1:0-22056 GCA_025642065.1 Paralvinella palmiformis | reverse complement strand
AATTTAAAAAAAAAAATAAAAATTAAAAATTATAATATTATTATTAATTAGTTTTATTTTATTTAATATAATAAATTTTTATTATCATTTATTTATCATTATAACAATAATATTAGTATATTATGCATAATGTCTATTGCGCCCAATATTATATGTAAAAATATAACTCTAAGACGCTTATAATATAGATAATACAGATAAAGCAGATAAACATATTTGCATGACGTTTCGTTAAACATACGTAGCTAATTAAATGTCGTTTCAAGCTGAGATAAACTTAAATAAAAATGTGTTTTTAAGTTTCTTATTGAAGGAATCAATTGTCATACAACCTGATGGTCTGTGGAAGATTGTTCTACTAGGTCACTCCACCTTTCTGAAAGACATATTTCCGTATACACCTGAGAGAAATTCAGAATCAGACATCAGTGACCTTGTCGTATGAAGTAGTTAACAACCTATCCCCTGTATATCTCCAAGTTATGAGATCTAATCCCAAAACTCTCTGTATCTGTGGAATGTTTCTTCTAAATCATGGAATGTGATTAGTCAGTAGCCTCTTAATCATATGTTCAGGTTTGACAAAAAGTAATGTTGTGATAGCCACTGATCTGCTTTAAATAACTTCATTATAAACATAAATTTTATATAATTTCTGCTTATAAATTACTGTATCTTTTAAGTGATTGAAAGCTCTTATTCTTCTTTTCATTAGTAATTATTATTATTATTATTATTATTATTATTATTATTAATACCAGAGTACCTAGATCAGACAAGATATACATAGTAAGATAATAATTTTACACTATCGATGGATTTCGTCTAACATAATCTGTATTTGAATGCCAACATTTTAAAATAATATATTGTTTTAGGTCTTGAAAATAAAATTATACCTTTTTCAACAAGTAGTATATATAGAAAGCTCAATAACCACATTTTCAGATCTAGAAATAAGTATCAGAAGTTAAGGAAGTACAGTTGAAGCAAGTATACGTGAAATAGGTACAAGTGTTTTGAGCTGTTCCCCAAGTCTCTGTTTTGGACAACTATGGTTTACTCTGTATACCACACCACTAAGCTCACTTATTCACAGCCATACATTTAACCACCATTTACGTGCAGATGACACCCAAGTATACATATCTTTGTCTATAGCAGATACGGGTTTTTCAGTTAAAACATGGTGACTGTTTCAGTGATATATCTGGCCAGATGACAAACAATAAACTTAGGCCCAATGCCAACAAACATATTTAATCATTATAGGTACATCCAGACAATGCAGCAAACTTACTCATTTCTTGCGAACATCCTTAATCATAGCATCACACCACCACACACTGTACATAAGATTGGTGTTACATTTGATAGCCATTTTAATTTCAGAAAACATATTTCTCTGAAATGTCGTTCTTGCTTCTATCATATTCATCACCTTCGCCGTATTCGGCGCTATATTTCTTTTTCAGCCGCCGAAACCATTGCTACAGCACTCATTACTAGTAGGCTTGATTACTTCAACTCTCTTCTTATAACATTGCATCTGAGGATTTTCTAAACCTTGAGGGTGTTCAGAATTGCTTAGCTATGGTTGTCCCACTTCTGAAATCGCTTTACTGTTCAATGTCGCATCATTTTCAAACTCGTTACTATTGCCTATCAAATCTTTTCGTCTGGAGAATCTTCATATATATTTTTACATACTTTCCTTAGCAACAAAAGCAAGAGAACTCCGTTATCTGGTTTTCACTTGTTGTCTGTTCCCAATGTGAAAACTCATACTGGGACTCGTGCTTTTCCAGTTGCGGTCCCTACTCTTTGGATTTCACTCTTTGACATGTTAAGTCATCAAATAGCATAGTTAATTTCCGTCACCATTTGAAAACTCACCTTTTCAGTCTTGCTTACACTTCGTAACTATTCTTGTCATCTGATCCTTGTTGATGAACTTTGCATCGTATCCGGACTATGAGTTTGCTCATCCCATGTACTAGGTGGGCATCTGAGGTCGATTCTTTTTCGAGGATATTGGTTTTTGTAATTATTAATACTATTAACCATTAGTTATTACAAGCGTACAGAGTACAAACGCCGATTAACATAATATGTATTCACATTTTCATGAATATGAAGATAGTGTTAATGATTTAATCTACGATAAAGATGCAGAAACTATACTAACATATGATACACATTTTTTCAACAAATAGGTTGAAGAGGAATTTCTAAATCCAGGCAATATCATATAGATAACATAGAGTAACTTTTTATAAATTCTGAAGTGATTGTTAGAAAAGACAATAAATAGTAATAGATTATAAAAAGAAATGTCCATAAACCAGTATTTCTATCAGATAATTATATTTTCTATCAGCGATGGATAGCAGCTGGCTTGTTCAACCAATATTAGCATTATTAGAATAGCTTAGGTTTTTACATGGGCTAAATTTGCATATTAATTACTCAATGCAAATCGTCATTCGAAAGATTGTAGCACTATCAGCTAACCGCTTTAGAATAAGTGACACACCTTGGCTATGATGTCAGATATAACAATGTTTCAGCGACTGGTTCCCACTAAAAAGATAGCATAATTAGATTTTCATCTGATCGGAAGATAAGAAGATCAGATGTATGTATGTCCATCCTCTGGTCGATTCTAGTGAGTAACCTAATGTTTTATGTAAACTCAACACTGCTCAAACTTTGGAAATATAGATAGGTCTCACGAATACAAATATGAGATGGACTGGACACGCTGAGTTACCGATGGTAAACTTAAGCAATAAATAGAATCTTAAGTTTAACATCTATCAGCGTATCCTACGTTTTTGCAACGTATGATGTTCACTATAGTAGTACAACACGAATATATAGAGATAAAGGTCTGTCACTAATCTATTTTCAATTAATGAATCGATGAATCTCAGTCCAGCACATGATCTACAAAGATATATCAATAAACTGAATTTCGATTCGAGACACTTTATCGTTGATTAATATTTGGATCATTATAGCAGACAATGCAATTAAGATAGACAATAAGTATTGTGAGTATCACTACAATAATTAGGCTAATTACAGATTGGAATATTAACGGTATGAATCTATGTCCAGACATGCTCCATGTTCTTGTAGGAGACCTGTAAAGACTTAACGGGATCTTCTTATCTTGCCCTCCCTCAAACTGCCCATGTGGCTAGAAGTGAGTTGATAGAAGTTCTAGTCAAATCGTTAATACATAATATGGTATGTAACGGTTCTTGGTGAATCTGTGACAGGGCTAGTTGCAGCTGCTTCTGTGATTCCAATAAAGTTAGTCCATCATCCAATCAGTTATTTTACTTTACTTCTGCCTGCAAAAACTCTCCTCGTGACATAGATGAACGTATCTATTTCTACACAATTCTCTATTTAGGTTCATGATATCATCTCTAGTGAGCATCCAATGTATTCATTTACTGAAGACATAACGGACAGATGAATCACAACTAGTGATCCTTTACTTACGTCTCAATTCAGCGAGAACAGGATTCCTACCAGTGTGTCTAAAATGTTGGCGAAGCTGCCCATGATTAGTGTTATGACATGATGTTTATGAGAACAAATGACTGGCTGTTTTGTGTAGTCTGGTAGTGAGGATCTGCTTAACCGACTTCCTGATCGCATTTTGTTTTTGGTATTTGTGTAGCCACATTGGTGAATTGTGTAAGTTGTATTACATGTTTTAATACTTCGTTACCCATCCGCCTAAGTATAGTATAATCTGCTTCTGCATGCTCATTCTCATTAACAAGAAGTCCTTTGTTGTTCTTATCGGTGGTATTCAGTTCTAATGAGATGTCTAATACCTCACAACCAGAGTTTCGTCCAATTCATGATGAATCATGTAGCCAAATCGAACGGATATGACTGTTGAAGTCAATTGAAAGTGACGGATTGTTGTAGTATTTAATAAATTTAGTAGATTCTCTTGGCAGGAAGAATGGCTGGCGCAATAAATCCCGTAGACTCATATAGTCATGACCCGATAGCCACAAAACCTGGTTGAGTAAGGGAACCGTTCTTTATATTAAAAGAGAATTCAAATTGATTAATGTGTCAAAACGGGTGGACTAATATTCGCCAAAAAGATTTGTTTCGAATTATACTTGAATTTAGTTATGTTTTATATACAGGTTTCTTTTGGACTACAGAAAATTACTGGTGAATGTAAACTGTGGTGTCAAAATAGTCTATGATATGTAGCAAGTCACCATTGACCCACAAGCACGTGTTGTTTGTTGCGAGCTGTGGTATCAAATGGTATGTTTTTTACGAGCTTCCGCTTTTTGTACGTAGCCTGCATGTAGCCGCTTTCCTGTGGGCGTGACATATTTGTCGCGTACGAAAAGCGAATTAGCTGGTTCCCACAGGCTGATGAGTAGACCAGACACATGCTTAGGTATACGCACACATCTATCAATATGTGGAGGTATGGAACACTTTATTTTTAGATTAATGTATGTATAGTTGTATTTGTATTTAGATTTATGGAGGTAGGTCTCGAAGTATGTTTAGATATGTTGATGTTCTGTGCCTGTTGCCTCTTTATATGTACCATAAAACACACACACACACAAACACACATATCTGACTACCACTGTGACCTTTCCATCTGTACCTCCCACCAACATAAGCAAATAGCCACAATTTGTGAACTTTAGTATACCCCTTTCAGACCTATCACGTAGGTTTTCTTACCCCGAACTAAATAGTTCATTTAAACTAGTTGTGAAACAGCGGACCTCGAGGTTTTTGTCACTTTTGATTTTCTCAGATATCTGATACAATAAAATGTTAACCGCATCTTAGTCAAGAAGGCATAGCACCATGACAATTAATATAATTTAGCATTATTTCAGGCGATATTAAATTACCAAACTTCTAAAGATCAACGACGTATCGCAATCTGAAGCTAACTGTGAGCATTCAGTGCTGTTGTTGAAAAACAATGGTTTACCTAGTATCTCACTAATTTCAGCAAATAATTACCCTTATTAACAGACCAATTTTATTCATGTACTAAGCAATAGGTTATAATATTAGTCTGAAGAAGTTGACAAGTTATAGCGCACGCTCACACACACACGTACGCACACACGCACACACGCACGCACACGCACGCACGCACATTCACGAACACACACATACACACGCGCGCGCGCACACACAGATATATATATATATATATATATATATATATATATATACATACATATGCGTACACTAATATACATGCACACATAAACAGTAAACGCACCCACTTTAACGCGCACAGTTATAAACACTAAGAAGAAGAAAAACACACACACACGCACTTACACACACAACAAAGACGACAGGTTCATAACACCTCTTCAAGCAAAATGCGTGATGTGTAATCTCTAATTTTCAACCTGTATTAAATCTTGATTTGCATCAAAACAATTTATGTCTCCTTATACCTGTTTACCTAATCAAACACGCGCATAGTTGAATATATACTTTTTCAAAAAAATCCATTTCATAGACATAGTCATAGTCATACTCTTCATTAAAATTTTATCGGAATACTTGTTCTTATGGACCTGTCTGCTGCATTTAATACAGTTGACCATACTGTACTTTTATCGAGGTTAAATTACATGTTTGGTCTGTCAGTTAAAGTACTTGAATGGTTTCGATTCTATCTGAAACAACGCTTCCACAGAGTATCTTTTTATGTTATTTTATCTGACATTCTGTTTTTGTTATCTGGTGTACTACAAGGGTTCAGTTCTTGGTTCTCTGGTTTTCACAATGTATCCCCGTCCTCTTGGGATCATTGCGCAGCGATATTGGGTTAAATATCACTTGTATGCTGATGAAACACAGCTGTATATATCACTGGATCCTGACAATGAGTTAAATTTCTCCTCTTCTTGAAGAATTTAGAACATTGTATTGCCGATATTCGGCTATGGATGACTCAAAATCTTCTAAAACTAAATGATAATAAAACAAATATTTTATATTTGGCATCACCACATTGTGTTAAATCCCTAAAGACACCAGCATTACAGATAGGTGCATCTTCGATTACCTCTAATGGGTCAATACAAATCTAGGTGTTATTTTTGACTAATGTATTTACATGTATGAATATGTCACATCAGTATGCCGAGCTGTCTACTACCATCTTAAGTACATCCAGTGTTTAAAAGCGTTTCCTGACACAAAAGGCACTTGTACCTGTAGTCCATGCCTTTGTTACATCTCGTGTAGCCTATTGTAACTCCCTGTTATATGGCATATCTGATTATAACACTAATTGCCGTCAGCGAATTCAGAATAGTGCAGCTCGCATTGTAACAAATACTAGAAAATATGATCATATCACTCCAATTCTTCAAAAACTACATTGGCTCCCTGTTAGACAGTATATCCATGTCAAGATTTTGTTAATAACTTATAAATCTACTGATGATGTGTGAACTGTTGTCCATTAGAAAGTTTAGTAGAAATCCATGCCGAAAACTCAGGCCATCCAGTCAAATATTATAGCAGGTGCCAGTGTCTCGGCTCAAGTCATATGGTAATAGTGCGTTTAGTGTTGCAACCCCCATTTTGTGGAATATGTTGGTTTGAAATAAATTTCTTATATTTATTTGTAATAAACAAAGATCCAGTATGCAAGCTCTAATATGAGGGTAGCCTAAGACAGCTTTCAAGTTATACGTAAAAGGTGTTCATCCTTTAAAGGCCATCGACTTGGTCTGTATATAGTCGTTTGTATACAGACTTTCAGAAGGTAGTAACATGTTTTAAAATGGGTTGATGATTCGTATATTGGAGTTAATGTGGGTGGGTGGGTGGGTGGGTGCGTGCGTGCGTGCGTGAGTGAGTGAGTGAGTGAGTGAGTGAATGAGTGAGCGGCCTGGCTGTCGGGCGATCTTTAGATTTATGGAGGTAGGTATCGAAGGATGTTTAGATATGTTGATGCTCTGTGCATGTTGCCTGTTTATATGTACCCTAAAATGCACATTGCCCCTACCAGACATATTATGTATTTCCTTCCAGATTCCTTATTACACCAATGTAAGAAAGTTATGTCGTTATTACAACATGTTTGAGTCTATTAGCTTTGTTATGTATAATGTAGAATCTATATTGTAAATTAGGCGTGAATGAACGTTCATTTAATGATGAACGGAAACGTATGAGGATTAGCTGTTCGGTTCGAGTAAATCATAGTATTTACTCAGGTTTGAGACGATATTTCGTTCTAGTCCAGTAATAATCCATTGTGTAGTATTGCTACTTTGTATTCCTTTTCAAGCCTTGTGTAAAAGAAATTACTCTAAAAGGTGGATGCGTTGTATTAAAGGGAAACCTGTTAGGGAATTGCAAATAAAACAATGTCGGTCAAATACCGGGATTCGAACTACCAGCCGATGGGGTTCAAAACCATGAAATATTATAAACTGCGTGACGTGTCATCTAATAAGTGATTCCTCAAATATTACGAACACTGTCACCCAATAAACATTTGGCATAATGGGAGATATAGATGGCTCTTCATCAAATGTTATTTATGCTTATCAGTGCTACTTCTGTAATAAACAGTATGTTGGTGAATCTAGTACATCTCTTCGCATAAGAGCTAATGGCCACAGATTTACAATTGAAATAAAACATCGACTTCCTTCTTTTTATACGCATTTAAAAATGCACGCAGATAACTCTTCTCTGCCTGATTACAACCGGCCATCTCTCGGTGATTATATTTTAATACCGATTGAAAAAATACACAGCTCAGGTTTTGATTGGCAGGATCCAATTAATTGACTTAAACGAGAAACCTTTTGGATTGATAACCTGGATTCATTAGAGCCAACTTGGTTAAACCAAAAAAGTTCAGAAGATATATTAGAATCGTTCGAAAAGGTGACAATGTAGCTCTAGTAATGCCGTTTTCTAGAAAGCTACGACTAATTCATTTGAAGTACATTTAGGTTTATTTTCTTATTATGTTGTGCACTTTCACACCTGTACAAACATATCAATTCTATTCAATTATCATTGGGATGTTTTCAAAACACCGGGTTACGTAAGTTCACAAGTAGCATGGCTTCCTATTGAAAATTGTGTATATAAACCTCGAGCAATATGGTAAAGTTAGACATTCTATGCAACCCGATGAAGACTTGAATAGATCGAAAACCGGTCGTCGTTGCTATGGAGTTGAGTCGTGTTGTATCGCTGCTATTAGTATTAATCTGAATTTATTCTGATTTATCCTTATATTATTCATATACTATTTATACTGTGTACTAATATTTTACTTTTCAATTTTAGGCTTAATATTTCTTGGCCGTAGTGTTCGACACAAAGCCTGGTTTTGTTTCAATCATAATTTCTTGTTTATATTTAGATTATCCTCTTCTGGATTATTTTAGAAATTAGTTTTTCTTTCATTTTTCTCTAATTGTAACGGTATGTAATTATACATTGGAGTTATAATTGTTGTTTGAATGAAAGTATAACATCTATTCTAGCGCCTTTAATATCTTTATAAAACACACATTGCCCCTGCCTGGTTAATTTGTACTTTTCTTTCCTTAGCAATATGCCAAACCTTACCGGCAACATGTCACCAACTATTCTGTTTTATAAATTGATACAGTGACTTCATCATCTGTCTTTGATGAAGAAGCAACAAGATGACAAGGTGAATAAAGCCTTTACTTTAAAATTAGGTCACGTAAATGACTTCATAAAACCAGCCAATTCGACTGAGAAAATCCGCTATAATGTGGATCAAATGAATAAAGCCTGGGTAAGTGGAATGACAAGGATTCTCATATTAAACCATTAGTCGTATGTAGCAGACTTTGTAAGTAAAATGTCTTTGCTTAGAATGGATCCGTTCGAAGTTCAGCATTTTATAAATAATACGCTGGAAAAGGGTTTGAAAAGGTGTGGGAAAAAGTTAAATAATAATACTATCCTGGAATTTAAGCATTTGTTGATGAAAGGACACCCGAACAAGAATGAATTACAAACATCTTCGTTTAGGATCCAACAAAGTAGATCCAGGAAAGTAGATCTACATCAGTTCAGAAAAGGGAGAAAGTTAAAGCTGGGATCAAGTCAGTTATCGGTCCTAGGGATCCGCATAGTAATTTCTTTCAGTGTAGGTTTAATTTTAGAGGGTATAATTGTAAGTCTTTAGAGCATGCCTATCAAAGAGTAAAGGCTCAGTATTTTAGCTTCCGCGGGCTAGGTAATGAAATACAGGCGGCTGGAACAGCGGCACAAGCCAAGAATTTAGGCCGGGAAATCCCTCATCCAGAAAATTGGGATAGGATAAGGATTTCCCTGATAAGGGAACTTCTCCGTTTAAAGTGGGAACAGGTACCTATTGTTAGAGAAGAATTAAATGCATGTCGTGTTAAAGAAATACTACATCCTGTTCCAGACACATTCTGGGAAATAGGAGAAGCCGTAACATCTAAAACTGCAACTAATGATTAAAGTATTCACTCACTGCCAAAAGAAATGCCTTCTACCCCAACTAAGAAGAGTTATCGTATGATAAAATACATAGGTATAAATATTCCCCTAAGTAATTAGTGTAAAAATCGTCCGATGGCCATTATTTTGCTTCAATAAAATTGTACAGTTCCGAGTTTCCCTTTTTTGCTTCAAATTATATCTAACATTTCTTCCTGTTCCAAGTCAACCGGCTCACCAATTAAAATTCCTTTCTTATTGTCTTCGGTACAGAAGAAAAGAAACGAAAATATTGAAATAGCCCACCAATGTTACGTTTTCCCATATTCCTTAGATGATGTGCTGTTTGTTCAACGTGAATATGTGAATATTTTTGTCATATCTAGAAATCCATGATTTAAAAGAGGAATTATATTTGTAATGTTGGCTAGGCCAAGTAGGGGACTATATTCATACATACCATTACCAAGTCTTCCTTGTCGTAATATTGATAACACTAAACGATCTTTGTTATTTGTTTTATCATATCTTATTATCGCCGAATGGTTGACTCCAAGCATAAAAGTAGCATCTCCTAACATCTGATGATAAATAGATCTATATGATTTATTCAAAACGCCAGTTTGATAGACAACAAAGATCCCAATATAACATCCTAATCTGATAAAAAGACACACTTTTCTTTGTATCATGTTGCTAACTGTTTAGTTTGTTAATCGGTTAAACCACTTCATTGTGACCGTACAATTAGTATCTGCTTATATGAACCGGTCCAAATGTGATTATGGATTTGATAATTTCGTACTTCCATACTATAGCCCAATACTGAGAGGCATCTACTAATAAGGTGCCGAAATATACCAGAACTAAACTTACCGAGACATAGATAAGACGCGTGCATATGGTGCGTTTATCCGTGTGCGCGTGAGCCGAGATACACACGAATGTCATTGAAGCAATCACAAAAATATATGATTAGACGTGGCCAAATATGTGCACCATAAATCATGACTGCCATTAAAAGGATAAAAACCTATTTGAATAGAAGCAGTCACTGCGGCTAGAAGCCGTATATCAGAAGGACAACATCGCCAAAGAACGTTCATAGCTGAATCGAATAATCGTGGGAATTTACTGATCGTATATTTATTACTGTGAGTCTTGTTCTGATATGTGAGTTTTGTGCTTGAATAATTTGCATAACCTATTGAAAACAAAAGCCATATAACGCGAGATGGGCAGTTCCTCCATATATATATATATATATATATATATATATATATATATATATATATATATATATATATATATATATATATATATATCATCCACACACGCACATATATATATACATATGTATGTATTTATATATATTTATATATAGATGTGTGTGAGTTTGTGTGCGCGCGTATATGCAACCTATGCTTGATAATAATACGTTTAAATTTTGTTTTACTTATATGTATTACTTAAATAGCTGGGCTTGTTTATTAACACCAGAAACTACTCTCCGAACCGTGAAATATAAAGTTCATTTTCTCGTAATGCAGTAAAAATACAACTTTGAAGAAAAGAACAATTCACAGGAAGTTAAAATGGCAAGTTGACTCATAAATAAAGCTACACCTGGAGGAGCTTATGATATTATTCTGTGCCTACCGAAGACACTTATATCCGTACATCACGTAAATTAAGGGGTCTTTTGTTCTAAATGATTGCTGTAAGAAGTAATTCTTTCATTCACGCCGGAAATCCAGCTTTTAGTTAAGTTTAGCCTTAGTGGCCAATTTTGTTATAAAAAACCGTGTTATTAGTATTCGTAAATTATGATCTAACTAAGGATAGTCGCCAATAAAGTAGTTGCTGAATTTATGGTTGTTGAAAAACATGTTTACATTCTTAGAGTACGGAATTATCACTTAATACGTCTGGTGTAAAGAGGTCTTGCAACAAGAATGTAAACAAGCTCATCGGCATATCTTTATTGCCTTTTCCCTCAAATTAACCAAACACACACGCATAAACATACTTACACACATAACATGGAGTATCTAGATTTTGTTTAAATTTGCTCTCTCAATTAATTTCTCCATTATATATTGATTCGACATCAATGGGTTCATTATATAGTGTTTATGATCTAGTGTTTATGTATTATTTTAGGGTAATACATACACACATATATATATATATATATATATATATATATATATATATATATATATATATATATACATTTATCTTGCTTTGCTTTATTGACGAATTCATCCTTATTAAGACACTCATATCCTGTAGGTGCATGAAGCGATCCAGGAATTTGTCAGTGCCAGTATGCATAGCAAAGTTTTTAATATTGGTATACATACTTGTGTTCTATCAGTGATGAAGGTGCTTGTGACTCTGTTGATACTGATCCATGTCACTATTACTGCTGTCACTAGCTGTGCTAGGTAGAGGACACTCGGCCAGTAACTCTCTGAATGGAATATCCCAGTCAGCAGAAGGCTGACATGTTTGGATATGGCTGTCCATAACTGGAAGGTTCTCATATTCACAGCTAAACAAATACTTGGATAGCCGCAGCATAGACCAAGGAATGTCTTCATCGTCAGATGAATCACACATGAATTCGTCACTGACTATATATAAAAAACTGCCTTAGCAAAGCACTTGAATTGAATTTATTTCACATAACAGGAGTACATAATGTAATGAATAAATATACAAATAGAATCGTAATAGCAACGAACTACATTTTCAAAATATATATAATTAACATTACCATGTGCTATGACATTTGTACTCCTATGTGAGGAAACAGTGTAGCCAAGGACTGTCTTACCACTGTCCGGTGATAGTCATTGAACACATTCTCATTAGGGAAATGGAATATATAATCTTAATAAACATATAATTTGTACCCAGATATATACTTTTAAGTACACTATATGGTACCTAACTCAGGTAAGATAATTAACGTTATACATTTATAATATCTAGTTATAATAATAGTAATTTTTATCTTGATCAGAGACAGTCTAGGCCAAGGCAAACAAAATTTTTAGCTACTAATCATTATAAAATACATCAACCTATAGGATAACATTGTCTACAATATGTGTTTGTGCATTTAACACTATCAAGGTATTTGTTTACTAATGATGTTTTCATCTGAACTTTTATACTATGCTTTGTTTTAATAAACGTCTAACTTTTCCATCAATTTGTTCCACAACTTAGGAATAATAACATTTGGGAGATTTTCAACAAATTTATTTTTTGGTATATCTGTATAAATATTTGAGGATCATTACGGATATTAGCCATAATATCTCTGGACCAGTTGTTGTGGTGTCCTTCGCTACCTGATCGATAATGTACTGCAGTTGTGTTGCACTAAATTTCAGCTTTATAGTCTGAATGATTCCCTAGTCCATGGGCTGACACACCGTTATCAGTTTTAAGTTTGAGTATATCTGACAAGAGCTGCCCAAGCAGCAATTACCTTTAATCAACGTCCTTCAAATCACATAACAATTACATAACAATGCAAATAGCACGGCCCAATAGCCAAGACACCGTCAGCTCAAGACTTCATACCCACAGTCGGAGAAATAAATGGGGAAGAGCTATGATTGGTCAATATGTTGGTGATGTTCGGCCAATGACAATCAACGCCCAATCATGCTGATACACCCTCAATCAAATGATCACAACTGACGGTAGCTTGACAGGTAATATTATTGGCTGTAGGTTTGACTGTATATACATCTGGGGGGGGGGGCACCTGCCTTCGTTATATAGGTTTTATTTTTTCAGTAAGTTACCCAAATTCTTCAAGAACAAAGCTCACATATAAATGTTCAGTCATAAACATATTGTCAGTAAATTCTCACGATTATTCAATTCAGCTATGAACGTTCTTTGGCGGTGTTGTCCTTCTGATATACGGCATCTAGCCACAGTGAGTGCTTCTATTCGAATAGGTTTTATGTTTTAGGGGAGGTCATGATTTAGGTTGCACACAATTGGCCACGCCCAATCATACTTTTGTGGTTGTTTCACCGACGTAAGGATGTATCTCGGTTCACGCCTGCGGATATATGCAGTTCTAATTTTAATTTCATCACCACATACACGCTTCTTATGTATGTCTCCGTAGGTGTAGATCTGGGATCTCTCGGCAACTTAGGAGAAGATGCCACTCAGTATTATAATATAATGTGGTAGTACGAAATTATCAAATCGACATTCACCTTTTGACTGGTTCATATACATGGATACTAATTTCACGGTCTTGTGAATCAATGAAGCAGTTTAACTGATTAATAAACTATACAGTTAGCAACATGATACAAAGAAAAACGTGTCTTTTTATCGGATTTGGATGTTACATTGGAATATGTGTGCTCTATCAAACTGGCGTCTTGAATAAATCATATAGCTCTATTTATCATCAGATGTTAGGAGATGCTACTTTTATGCTTGGAGTCAACCATTCGGCGATAATAAGATATGATAAAACAAATAACAAAGATCGTTTAGTGTTATCAATATTACGACAAGGAAGACTTGGTAATGGTATGTATGAATATAGTGCCCTACTTGGCCTAGCCAACATTACAAATAGAATTCCTCTTTTAAATCGTGGATTTCGAGATATGACAAAACTATTCACTTTATCAACACCGATTGACACTAGGATAACCAGAACAAAGCATTTCCCCCATTATTATCAAAGACAATTATATATAAACGTTGAAGAAACAGCACAGAATCTAAGGAATATGTCAAAAAACGTAACACTGGTGGGCTATTTCCAATATTTTCGTTTCTTTTCTTCTGTATCGAAGAAAATAAGAAAGGAATTTCAATTTAGGGTGAATATCAAGCAACAAGTTTCGACATTCTTCAATACTATTAATGTCACTGATAATAAAATAACAAAAGTTGGAATACACATTAGAAGAACTGATTTAAATAAACCAAGACCAATCGAACTAGGATTTGGTCCTCCTCCTACCAACTACTTTTTAAATGCGATGGAATTCTTCAGACGTAAGTACGAAAACGTTCATTTCGTTGTTTGTTCAGACGACATCAAGTGGGCTCGCAAACATTTGTTGGGAGATGACATAACATTTGCGACCAACCATACTGGAGCACTAGATATGGCTATTTTGGCGTCGTGTGACCATGTAATTGTCGGCAATGGTTCATTTAGCTGGTGGGTTGGTTGGCTATGTACCGGTTCAACAGTTAGATATAAATGGATGCCGAAATACGACTCACATCTCTATAACTTTACACGAGGAGAATACTGGCCGCCGAACGATACATACAACCATTACATAGCGATTGACTCTGATTGATGTAATACAGCATACTCTCAATATCAGAAGAACTGACTTTAACAAACGAAAATTAATCAGTTAGTATTCCCTCAACCAGGTAAGTCGTTAATGCCATGTAATTCTTCCAAATTAAGTATATCAATGTTCGTTTTGTCGCTTTTTCAGACAACGTGAAAATTACTTGCGAACACATGGCCGATTATTAAATTATATTGCAACAAACTGTAGCAGTAGATATGGGTATTTTGGCGTCGTGTAACAATGTGATTTTCAGCAATGGTACATTTTGCTGGTGGTCGATTAGCTATAAACAGGTACAACAGTTACATATAAATTGATTCAAAAACTCGGATCATTAGAAATTTCCCTCTCTTTGCTTTATGTTTTGCAGATATAAAGCTACTGATAGATGATGACATTACAACATTTTGTTCGAGTTAGTCAATTAGCCAGTGTATGTGCGTATATGTAACTATTAATAGTTTTTAGCATATATTCTTAATTTACGTACTTCGCTTTGCTTATAAATACAATTGTCAGTGGAACCCTGATGTATATCGGTAATATTACTTTTATTTAAAATATATGTTTGAGATTTATAATAACGTCTTTTACTTTTTGTACTTAGAAAACCAAATTGTTTTGTCGTTTTGCGAATCAACACTAAATCACGTAGCTCGAGCTAGTTTGACATCAAACATGCATATGCCTGAGAATATTGTGAGCATAAAACGGCAAGACGTGAGTAGTTTGATATGCAGGATCAGAATAATATATAATACATATAACAGAAATCACATTAATAAAGAAAAATAGAATTGAGGAAATAATCAAATTCGTTGGGATTCTCCACTTATATCGAGGCTACATACATATATACACGCATTCACGCACGCACGAATACATACCACAAACATTTACTTACACATGTTTAAGTAATTCTTTTCACGAATCTCGAAAGTTGGTAAGAATTAAAATTTTGATGTAGTTCCCTTACTCAACAAGGTTTTCTGGCTATCGGGTCATGACTATATAATCCTATGGGATTTATGGAGCCAGCCATTCTACCTGCCAAGAGAATCTCCTAAAAGTTATGAAAGACTACAATAATCCCTCACTTGCAATTGACTTGAACAGTCATATCCGTTCGATTTGGCTACATAATTCACCATGAATTGGACGAATCTCTGGTTGTGAGGTATTAAACATCTCATCAGAACTGAATACCACCGATGAGACATCCAATGGTTAGGTAGAAATAAGATTATACAGGCAACTAACATAAGGTGATGAATCAAAATGGCCAGTGAGTAAAGGTTTAATCTCAGGTTGCAATCGTGATTTGTATTCAACATCAACATTGCATATAATTGTTTTACAAGGGACAACAAATTTTGCAGTAATACAACTTATATCATACTTCTCAAATTGGTCAGTAATCCTTCTAGATCAGAGAGAGTAATGAAAGCATTGCTCTTCTGAGAACAACAAATGACTTCTTGTTAATGAGACTGAACATGCATAAATAGATTATACTATACGTAGGTCGGATAACGAAGTATTAAAAAAAAATACAACTTACACAATTCACCAATGTGGCTACACAAATACCGGACAAAAGGAGCTGGGTTCGTGGTGTTAGTATGTCCAGTATTCTATATAAGCTATCACTCCTTATTGGATACTGGCGAATTGCAAGCAGGAAGCCGGTTAAGCAGATCCTCACTACCAGACTACACGAAACAGCCAGTCGTTTGTTCTCATAAACATCATGTCATAACACTAATCATGGGCAGCTTCGCCAACATTTTGGACACATTGGTAGGAATCCTGTTATCGCTGAATTGGGACATAACTAATGGATCACTAGTTGTGATTCATCTGTCGGTTATGTTTTCAGTTATGCATTGAGTAATTAATATGCAAATTTAGCCCATGTAAAAAGCTAAGCTATTCTAATAATGCTAATATTGGTTGAACAAGCCAGCTGCTATCCATCGCTGATAGAAAATATAATTATGTGATAGAAATACTGGTTTATGGACATTTCTTTTTTTAATAATCTATTACTGTTTATTGTCTTTTCTAACAATCACTTCAGAATTTAAAAAAAGTTACTCTATGTTATCTATATGATATTGCCTGGATTTAGAAATTCCTCTTCAACCTATTTGTTGAAAAAATGTGTATCATATGTTAATATAGCTTCTGCATATTTATCGTAGATTAAATCATTAGCACTATCTTCATATTCAAGAAAATATGAATACATATTATGTTAATCGGCTTTTGTACTCTGTACGCTTGTAATAACTAATGGTTAATAGTATTAATAATTACAAAAACAATATGGCGGCTGAAAGAGAAATATAGCGCCGAATACGGCGAAGGTGACGAATATGATAGAAGCAGGAGCGACATTTCAGAGAAATATGTTTTCTGAAATTAAAATGGCTATCAAATGTAACACCAATATTATGTACAGTGTGTGATGTTGTGATGCTATGATTAAGGATGTTCGCAGAGAAGAAATAAGTAAGTTTGCTGCGTTGTTTGGATGCACCTATTATGATTAAATATGTTTGTTGGCATTGGGCCTAAGTTTATTGTTTGTCATCTAGCCAGATATATCACTGAAACAGTCACCATGTTTTAACTAAAAGACCCGTATCTGCTATAGATAAAGACATGTATACTTGGGTGTCATCTGCACGTAAATGATGGTTAAATGTATGGCTGTGATTAAGTGAACTTAGTGGTGTGGTATACAGAGTAAACCGTAGTTGTCCAAAACAGAGACTTGGGGAACAGCTCAAAACAACCTTGAAGTTGTTGCCTCACTTGTACCCATTTCACGTATACTTGCTTCAACTGTACTTCCTTAACTTCTGATACTTATTTCTAGATCTGAAAATGTGGTTATTGAGCTTTCAGGTGGCGTTCTATATGAACATATATTGTACATAAACAATGCCAATGAAAAGGCAGATAGTGTTATACTGATAGTGATGATGATCTTCCTTTGTGTGTGGCTTAAAATATTCTTCTTCAATTTCACAACTGATGTTTTTTCTCTGCACAAAACAAAATATTCACATCAAATACAGAAAGAAATAATATATAACTTGAAGTTAGATAAGTGAAACATGAAGCCATTAGAACATAAAACAAATAGACATACGAAATTTAACAACTTACATACCAGAAGTAGCTCTTTGTAGGGAAAAACTACAATGAAAAGTTCTACAATGAAAATATTTGATATATATATATATATATATATATATATATATATCTGTGTGTGTGTGTGTTTTGTGATATGTGTGTATGTGTGTGTATGTTCGTGTGTGTGTGTGTGTGTGTTTGTGTGTGTGTGTGTGTATGTGAATGTTCTTGTTTTCACAGAGAGTGATAATTGTTTTAATCTGACAACTGTTAGACCAGATTGGAATGATGTAAAGTGACATATAGTGAACAATTAGTCGTTTTACTAAGTTAACTGTGCAATTGATACTATTAATTTACAAAACCTTAATATATCAGATGTTTATTTACAAATTTCATTTCCTTCAGTCTCTATCCAAGGTGTGATCCGTGTCAAATGTACACACATCATTTAATCACTCCATACTCATATATATATATATATATATATATATATATATATATATATAACTAGCAACTCCACTTTTAACAATATTCTCGACAAATGCTGACATTCACGAACATAATATTCGACAACGATTAGGCCCACACGTGCAAAAAAGGCTGAGGAGTAAAATTGCTAAAATATTCATTCACCAGGGGCCCAAATTATGATCAAATTTTCCTCCTGAACTTAGAATAAAGAATTCCATCAAATCCTTTACAAATTGCCTGAAAAATATACCTCATAACTCAATATTAGAATAGTTGATGTCGCCATTTATTTCATCGCCTACATCACATCACATGCCAGTTTAGCAGTCTCAGAAGTTTGTCTTGTAAACAGTGGGTTTCAAATATTATGAATTGATGATACTTATTAATGTATATATTTATATTTTATATTCTACAGAACCAAGACGTGTATAGATTTTTCTTTTTATTGTAGGCACAAAGGTCTCGCCACTAAAACAGATCAAAAGATCTCGGTGTAGACCCCAAACTGCACATATGTATTGAACATTTATTCCTTATTAAATATTGTATTATTTGGTAGTTTGAAATAAATGTTGATTCATTGATTAATTGAAAGACAAATCTTATTAGAGAACATCTGAGAGGTACTTATTAGCATAGATTGCTTTTTTGTATTTTTCATTATTTGAAGATCAAAACATATAGCAAATCCTTGGCCTTAGTTAAAAGGGAGCTAATAGTATACGATGTTAAATTTAGCAACGACAAATTACAACCGTCTGTATATTTATGTTTGCAGTCTTCATTTACTCCAGATTATGTTGACTGTGTGATAACTTATGGTACTCGACCTTTTGAGATATAACGATATTTCTTAGCGCTACATATTGAGAGTAATTAAAATATCTTGATTTCTGATCTACTCTTTCATAGGCAAAAATACCCACGTACGAGTGTTATTTTGAAAAATCTACTTGTTGAAAAGGGTATCATTTTATTTTCAAGACCTAAAATAATATATTATTTTAAAATGTAGGCATTCAAATACAGATTACATTAGACAAAATCCATCGATAGTGTAAAATTATTATCTTACTGCGTATATCTTGCCTGATCTGGGTATTCTAGTTAATAATAATAATAATAATAATAATAATAATAATAATAATAATAATAATAATAATAATAATAATAATAATAATAATTACTAATGAAAAGAAGAATAAGAGCTTTCAATCACTTAAAAGATGCAGTATTTTATAAGTAGAATTTATATAAAGTTGATGTTTATAATGAAGTTATTTAAAGCAGATCAGTGGCTATCACAACATTACTTTTTGTCAAACCTGAACATATGATTTAGAGGCTACTGACTAATCACATTCCATGATTTAGAAGAAACATTCCACAGATACAGAGATCTCATAACTTGGAGATATACAGGGGATAGGTTGTTAACTACTTCATACGACAAGGTCACTGATGTCTGATTCTGAATTTCTCTCAGGTGTATATAAAAGAATGAGGCATGAAAAGCGGCGTCACATACGGAAATATGTCTTTCAGAAAGGTGGAGTGACATAGTAGAACAATCTTCCACTGACCATCAGGTTGTATGACACTTGATTCCTTCAATAAGAAACTTAAAAACACATTTTTATTTAAGTTTATCTCAGCTTGAAACGACATTATTTATCTGCGTATGTTTAACGAAACGTCATGCAAATATGTTTATCTGCTTTATCTGTATTATCTATATTATAAGCGTCTTAGAGTTATATTTTTACATATAATATGGGGCGCTATAGACATTATGCATAATATACAAATATTATTGTTATAATGATGATAATAATAATAATGATGATAATAATAATGATGATAATAATAATAAAAATAATAGTAAAACTAATAATAATAATAGTTATAATGATGATGATTATTATTATTATTCTAAATTTATATTATTATTATTTTTATTATTATTATTATTATTATTATTATTATTATTATTATTATTATTATTATTATTATTATTATTATTATTATTATTATTATTATTGAGGCCATCAAAATGTTCTTTTCGAAAATATAATTATTTTTTACCCATTCATTAGAATCTATTCTCGACTGATGTTGACGATATCATATTAACAGGAACCCATGCTATTTTAGTTCGGTCAAAATGTATGATTGGTGTGTTTTATATAGCAACTATTGTTGCATATATAATTCATCTTAGTAGTATGTGGGAATATAATTATCTGTCCTGGGTCCAGTTATGTCCGTTTGTTCTATGGCATTAAAGATTGCTAGTCATAAATAATATTTAAGAACATTATTATTAAAATAATTTGAATAGCAAGCATTTAGTCTGGTTTGAAAATGTTAACACAGTTTTAGCAGTACCGAAGCTATGATGAGGTATTATGGTCTGCTTCAGCGCAAATGTCAGTCTTCTAGTAGCAATTAAACTATCAGTTTTAATAGTAGTCGCTTCGTGACGCCTGGCCGTTGTACAAACTGACATTTGAATAGTATTGTTTTGAAGAAAGATACAAAAACTGGAATATAGCTAATAACAGGGCCGATTATATAATTAACATATCTATTCTTGCAACTTCAGTCACTTTATTTGAGTGTTCTACTCCCATACATCATTCGCTTTTTGTTTCGTGGCGGCTTAGGGACTGGTGAGACATTATACAAGTCTCAGCATGGAAAGTTTCTAGTCTGCATTTAGTTCACCAAAGAATCATCCAGGATTTGAATTCATGCTTCGAGATTTTCTGTGCTTGTGCTTTAGACATGGCAAAAACATACATAAATACTCAAAATAAATATGAAAAGCTCATAACACACTTTTCATCTAGAGCTATGATGTATGACCACATATTTTCAACCTGTGCGAAACCCCGTTTTGGCAACAAAATACGTTTGACTCTCGTTCTGTGTGATTAAATAGGCATAATTGTGAGGTTTTAACAAGAAATATCCCTACAAATGTAACTTACAATATCAAGCCGTTTCAATTTCAAACAAAAGTGTCACTAGTCACCGATATATTTCAGTAACTAGTTATTTTGCGTGAATGCTATGATGTATTCTACACTGTGATGAGACATAGGTGACAATATTGGTCTGAGAAGGTTGGCTGATTATACTTAAATATAGTTTATTGTAACTATAACCGATACAAAGACGACTCTCGTCATAAATGATTTAATAGTCAAATTTACGTGTAGTCGGACATCTTTATGGATTATGAGGGTCATTTTGTACGTTTTATTGTATGAAAAGTAAAAAACATTGATCATAACTAGCACATACTATTTGACACTTGATAGAGAGTTTCGATTGATTTGAAAATAATTTACTCTAATTGTTTATAACAAGCTGGCAGTAAAAACCCGTCGAAACAGCCCTCCATATTATTGACCTGTATCATAATGTTGAATGACTAATAACCTGGCTATGTGAACTGGCACCTAGTCTACCAAAATACCAATTAGCCTCTTAATTTATCGTTATAATCAGGCTTCGACGAACTCCATAAACG
>JAODUP010001931.1:0-21770 GCA_025642065.1 Paralvinella palmiformis | reverse complement strand
AGCTGAATAGGGCCTTATATAAATGTCACATATTATTATTATTACTGTTTTTAGTATACATTGTATACTACGTTAATAGCCCACGCATTTTATTATCTGGGGGGAACGCCACCCCGCTGGAATGCCCTCAACCAATGCGCTGTTAAGGTGGCACAGATTACGAGCAACGCAACTATTTGGCGAGGGCCACCTCACCCCCTTGGGGGGCCCTCAAACAATGCGCTGTCTAACTTGGAGAACCGCACAACAGCTTGCTTGTGCCAAACTAAACAGTTATAGTGTTGCGAGTGTTCAAATAAATAGTCCCAGTGAAATAATGCCCACATTTGGTCGTACTTCAGTGTCTGCAAGAGTGTAGGTGTCGCGCATCTAGTGAATGCGATCGGCAGTTGTGATGTCACTGATAGTTTTTCATCGTACCAATAATAGTGGCATCAGATTCTGATTGGTCGATAAATCGGACATAACTGATATTGAGGAGTTGTATTATTGTATCTCGAATGAAGAATAATAGTACTGATGTGACTGATATATGTGATATACAGCCTAATCTGTTCGAGCCAGACGAGGACGATTTAGAAATCGAAAATGATTCGACTGAATCACTGGTGACGGCTAATCATCTTCCTTCAAAATCAGTTTCTTCGCCCCTCCCATATCATATTGTCACAAACAAAATATTAACTACGCATGCATGATGTGCTGGAGGTGCACCATTTATATCATGTTTGTTGAACATAACGCGTCCTAGCCGCCCTCCGTTATTTCGAAGATGGTGGGGCAAATCCATCAACGTAAATCTCACTTTTCAAACTAACATTGCCTCACCTGTACACGACACAGCGCCAAATTATATTTCACAATAATTATATAACTATTATGCACGTAAATAAACTGGTCGTACCACAAACAACAACCAATATATCAACGCTAATAACACACTAGTTCACGCTGTAAATGAAGCCATTTCTATATAGTTATCAGCCCACATTGTGAAGATATTTTGTATTTAACTCTGCTGATTAACGTTCAGGTTGGATGGGCAGACTATGACTCACAGCAAACTTACACTGCTGTCTATCAACATATTCTGTATTAGTTTTCTAAGCTGATAGACTTCTGAAAATTAAAGACCCAGTATTCGGGGATATTTACACAATAATTTAGCAATTTCCCATCAGGAGTGTCAATAGGATTCCCAATATCTGATTGCCTTAACATAATGAAAACTAAAGCCAGCACATACCTGAGTCGTCGCAATACAAGCTCCAAATAGGCTACATCCTGTTATGCCTTGGTATATATTTAACGGCCAGAACATTCTAGAACATTAGGCAGAAAGTTTCGCAATTTTTCAATGTGGCACAGGAAGTGAAATAATGTAAACATTGCCACATGTCTATAGCAGCATGATAGCTGGACTTTGGTGTTGTAATATTCAGATCACTGTGTCACACTCAAAATAAGTTGTCGTGGAAAGGAATGCGTGATAAAACTATGGACAAAATATGCTTGGCGAACCTTGAGGCTGCCATCTCGTCCCCATTTGATCTCCCATCGGCAATCAGCCGCTACCAGGATGTATTGCAGTTTGCTGGGCTCCCAAGTCAACTGTGTCTTCGGAATAGGTGACATGCTGCTCTTCGGTGACATGCTGCTCAGCATAGGCCACTTGGCAGGCTACAACATCGAGATTATTACCAACCTGCCACTTTTGCGAGGACACTTCCTCCAGAACCTACGGTGCGGGAAACAACCAGGGTGGAGTACGCCATTACAATCGCCGTGATGATGCTTGCTCACTGAAGAGCGTGCGGATGCGGTCGGCCAGTATGGTGTCCTCGTTCAGGATACGCTTAATCGTCTCACTGGTTCTCTAAGATCGAATAGCTTCTTTATTTGCAGAAACAGCTTCTAGGGGTGCGGGCATTCCAACTACTTGTCAGCGAGCTCCCCCTCATAGCTCAGGCGCTGATAGTTGGCTTTGTTTAGCTGGCGATTCTTGCGAGTCTAGGCCAGTAACATCGACATTTATGTTAGTCCAGACCTCAACTGTACTTAGGCCGGTTTCTACCACCAGAAAGGCTATTGTACCACATCCCCACCGTACCTTTTAAAACTTGACAGAACTAGGAACCCGCCCGGTTTCTAACTGTTGGTCAAGAGTAGCTATATTTTGTAGAAGACCCAGTTTACCTGTAAGAAGCCGAAGGATGCCATAATGACCTCCGCGGTTGTAAAAAAGCCCTCCAGCGCTTGAGTTACTGGGAGGCCCATCGATCTCCAAGATCAAAAACCCCCACTCCAGTTATCGCGGTCACTACCTTTACCAGCCTGGCGAGCTGGAGGGTGGCCGCCATCGCGTGATTTTTGTTCTTCTAAACAATGACAACAACAGATAGCTCTCTTGGCTGCTTCATTTGCTGCCACAATGTCGTAGAGGCTTTTTGTCAGGGCTGTGAGCGTATCATCTTTGTGGTGAACTTCGATCTCTTCATAGTAATCAGCTTTTCGCGTAGCCAGTCGTGTGGCATTTCGCCAGCATTTGGTGGTGGCTGGCCCTCGTCGTCCGGCCGATGAGTTGGATGCCTCTTAATGCAGTTCAGAAACGTCTGGAGGATGGGACAGTGATTGCTGCAGACCTCGTCTCAGATTGCCCTTTTGAGAACCTAGGTCTGTGACATATGTGACCTCATCAACAGGTGTCCATGTTTCGTGAACTCTCTCTTCCCACTGCCATATTTTCTGGTGCCTTACGGAGTTTAGTACCTAGCCTCTTAGGCTGCCTTTTAAATGTTCAACCACTCTTTGGGCAACGCAGTTAAGCATTTTACATCAGGATGAAATTGGCAATATCTGAATCTCTCAGAGGATTGAGGCCGTAAACAGTGATCGGGTTTAACCGGAAAGAACATATCTTCGACAACCGAGTCGTTTACACCCTCTGTGCTGTTCTGGCAAAAATTTGATTTTCAGGACGAACCTGCCCTATGGAAGTCGTGTTGCCCTTCTATCAGTCATGGGACCATCCAGAACCATACGTCCAGCCCTCGGTTGGAGGCCATCCGCAATCTCAATATCGTCCATGTCAAGTGGGTCCTCTGCTTCTACTCTACACGTGGAGAGGGCGGCGATGGCGCTTTCTATTTTCAGCTCAAATTTAAAGTCGTTCAAGATCGCACCACATGGTTCGTCGGCTGAAAGCCTTACCGGGAGGGGCTGCTGGTATCCAAATAGACAGGATCTGCCAATAGTTGCTCGAGATAATCATCCATTCATGTTGGTGCCATGCTGCTTCATGGGTATACGTATGACTAGATAATTCTCTAAATTAACTCGAAATATAAACCCCCTAGGCGTCGAAAGTCGTCTCTCAGTGCATCCTATTTGGTGTAAAGTACTCTTTGATAAGTACGTAGCTGATCCACAGCGATTACACAGGTCCAAATCTGTTTTAGCCCCTACTCCGCAGCTCTGGCAAGCAAAAGTCATCCCTTTCAGCAGTCGGGCGACGTGCAGTTTACAATAATCCAATGTGTACCAATAGAACAGTACAGCCCAAAATGACCCACTGACACGTGTGTTGAACTTTTATTTTCCCTCGGGTATGCCATCCGGAATGAATAAGTCTAAATGGAGAGTGCTAGCTGATGAGGGTGGTGGGCCGATTCTTGAGGCCTTTTTCTTTGATATGGCTGGAAGCCATCTCGGATGCAATTATGAGTATTTATCTGGAAATTCTGCTTCTCTTCTACTACTGTATTCGTATTGGTATATCATTAAGTAAACAAATTATCAAAGATCAGCATATATTACACCTCAGAGTTTTTCATTATCAAATTGTTCGGTGTATTTGTTTGATTTTCAGCTAAGCTGAGGTGTTGGATATTCCGGATATTCCTCTACGGCTATCATCCAGGCTTTCATTTTAGTTTTTTATTTCTTCTGCCTAACAGTATAATTATTATCCAATTTAATACCTTCATGCATATCGATAGCATCTTTCAAACTTGCGGATGTCCATAATATTCTAATTACCCGTTAGAACCGGTAGTTTTCTGTATGATTTAGTTTTTCCCAGCTTCATCAGATTTGTTATTATCTCATAGCCGAATCTTTTAATGTCTTAAACAAATTTATTCACTGTATAACTAGTAGGTTATCGTTAATTTAATTTATATTATCCTGTATTTCCCTAAATATAATTTCTACTTCATCATAAATTATCACTCTTGTGAACATCTACAAATAACCGCTTTATGTTTAAATATTCAGAATTACACATCGACCCAGTTGTCGACGTTGACATACAACGGGAGAAACTCTTTTTAGTCGACTGAGTCGTTTACACCCTCTGTGCTGTTATGGCAAAAATTTGATTTTCAGGACGAACCTGCCCTATGGAAGTCGTGTTGCCCTTCTATCAGTCATGGGACCATCCAGAACCATACGTCCAGCCCTCGGTTGGAGGCCATCCGCAATCTCAATATCGTCCATGTCAAGTGGGTCCTCTGCTTCTACTCTACACGTGGAGAGGGCGGCGATGGCGCTTTCTATTTTCAGCTCAAATTTAAAGTCGTTCAAGATCGCACCACATGGTTCGTCGGCTGAAAGCCTTACCGGGGGGGGGGGGGGACTGCTGGTATCCAAATAGACAGGATCTGCCAATAGTTGCTCGAGATAATCATCCATTCATGTTGGTGCCATGCTGCTTCATGGGTATACGTATGACTAGATAATTCTCTAAATTAACTCGAAATATAAACCCCCTAGGCGTCGAAAGTCGTCTCTCAGTGCATCCTATTTGGTGTAAAGTACTCTTTGATAAGTACGTAGCTGATCCACAGCGATTACACAGGTCCAAATCTGTTTTAGCCCCTACTCCGCAGCTCTGGCAAGCAAAAGTCATCCCTTTCAGCAGTCGGGCGACGTGCAGTTTACAATAATCCAATGTGTACCAATAGAACAGTACAGCCCAAAATGACCCACTGACACGTGTGTTGAACTTTTATTTTCCCTCGGGTATGCCATCCGGAATGAATAAGTCTAAATGGAGAGTGCTAGCTGATGAGGGTGGTGGGCCGATTCTTGAGGCCTTTTTCTTTGATATGGCTGGAAGCCATCTCGGATGCAATTATGAGTATTTATCTGGAAATTCTGCTTCTCTTCTACTACTGTATTCGTATTGGTATATCATTAAGTAAACAAATTATCAAAGATCAGCATATATTACACCTCAGAGTTTTTCATTATCAAATTGTTCGGTGTATTTGTTTGATTTTCAGCTAAGCTGAGGTGTTGGATATTCCGGATATTCCTCTACGGCTATCATCCAGGCTTTCATTTTAGTTTTTTATTTCTTCTGCCTAACAGTATAATTATTATCCAATTTAATACCTTCATGCATATCGATAGCATCTTTCAAACTTGCGGATGTCCATAATATTCTAATTACCCGTTAGAACCGGTAGTTTTCTGTATGATTTAGTTTTTCCCAGCTTCATCAGATTTGTTATTATCTCATAGCCGAATCTTTTAATGTCTTAAACAAATTTATTCACTGTATAACTAGTAGGTTATCGTTAATTTAATTTATATTATCCTGTATTTCCCTAAATATAATTTCTACTTCATCATAAATTATCACTCTTGTGAACATCTACAAATAACCGCTTTATGTTTAAATATTCAGAATTACACATCGACCCAGTTGTCGACGTTGACATACAACGGGAGAAACTCTTTTTAGTCGACTCATTTCCTTAGGTACTCGCTTCCGCCACGTATTCTAGCTCGATCAGTAAAAATACTAAACTAGGTATTCATTTAATGAAGTGAAACATATAAATATAAAACATATATACATATATACATATATACAATATATATATATATATATATATATATATATATATATATATATATATATATATATATATATATATTATATTATATATATATATATATATATATATATATATATATATATATATATATAAAATATATTATATATATATGTTTCACTTCAATAAATGAATATCTTGCAGGAGATTGTCTGTCTTGATACAGATCATCCAGATGTGTATAGAAGTTTATGTGAAGGACACCATGTCGTCATCGTTGCTCTAAGAGATATTGGACCGGCCTGTCCACTGATCTTATTATTGAACAGGTGCTTATGCGCAGTGTATAACATCGTGGTAGTTTTACTCTGAAAGCCAACAAGCACAATGGTTGCTGGCTCAGCTTGTTCAGAGGTTAATTTTGCCATGTAGACACTATCAGGGGTTGCATATGTCACAAGGGAGCATGACAAGAATGTAACCAAAGCAAGACAGAAAAAGATGTTGATGATACTTTTAACTTGTTCAAGACACTAAAGCAGTTGGATCATTTTAAAGTGACAAGTCATTGCGCAGAACTAGTCAGTGGTGTCACAGCAAACAAATATGTTAATGTTGACAGTGCAAAAACGTAAGGCAGGCAATACGTGATAGCATGTTTGGAATGAGCATCAATTAATTATATTTTAAGAGAAACAATCAAGTTGTTACCCTTGCTGCCAAGACAGTGGTGACTACTAAAGATGGTGTTATATAAATTGAGCCTCAGCTTCTGTTCCAAAGTGTTATTGCCAGTAAGTAGGGAGATCCCTCAATAGCTTTGAAATATAAACTCTGCAGCTACCCAGCAACCCTGTTGAGAGGGGATTTCTCATTTAGAGAATTTCTTGGTCGAGAAAAAAGACGGTTGATCGCATCTGTCAATTTTACGTGGACTATGTAACTCAAATGTACTCAAAAGCATCCATCGTATTTGATGGCTATCCTGCATGACTGTCAATCAAGGATATCACTCACTTGCGCAGGCCAAAGGGTTGCTGAGGTCCAGAGGTTCATTTTTCTGGCCAAATTGTTATTTCTGTAAAAAGCAGAGGTTCATAAAGGTTTGAGTGATAAACTTGAGAGAGTAGGATGTGTTGTCCAACATGCAAAGGGAGATGCGGATACATTGATTATCATAATTGCAGTGAAATCTGCTGAGATTCTTTACACTGTTCTAGTCGGAGAGGATGCAGGCATGCTGGTTCTGCTTTGCTACCATGCAAAGGCAATCTATTTTCGACCAGAACCACAGTTATATTAAAAAAAAGCTGCAGAGTATGGGACCCTAAAGGAGATTACATATACCCAACATGTTCAAATTATTGAAGCTGGGGAGAAGGCAATTGTGTCCATGTACAATGGATGAAAACATGATAGTCTGGACAAACTTGGATGCCAGCAATTTAAAGAAAAGATTGTCGAGCGTTCAAAACAGATTCAGGCACATGTTTTGCCTTCAACGGCAGGTGCTACCAAGTACCACTCAATACGGGGTTTTTTCCATCACATAAGCGAATGGAAAGGAGAAAACCTTAATGCCACTGAATATGGGTGGAAGGAGAAGGATGGCAAGTTCATTCTACTGCGAACAGACCTGCCTCCAGCTCCTAACCATCTACTAGAAGCTATTTACTGTAACTGTAAATCGGCTGCAGTTCTCTAAAATGCACCTGTCGCAGAAATTCCGTTGAATGTACATTTGCCCGTGGTGACTATAAATGCACTATCTGCTCTAATGCAATGGATCCAAAGGCTATTGACACTGAAATTGGTGAATAAACAATCACAGAGTTTCAAAAACGTCTTCCGAAGACATGGCTTTTATCTTCTTCCGGATTTGTCTATCTAGTGCGGGCTGTATTTTTTTTTATGGTACTTGGTTAACACTGCCTTATTTGCATCATTGTGTCATAATGACAACTTTGGGGGAATTCTTTCATGTATTACTAGCATTGAACTATGATATCTAGATCTTGACATTTTTCTCCTATTTTTTGGTTCACTGTTCTAAACGTTATAATGAAAAGGTGTTATGGCGACACATAATTATGATTACATTATTAGCCAATCACCTAAATGGGCACTTAATTTTAATTTCTATTATTTCTAACAACACAACTGATGAATTTGGATAGGATTTAATTGCTTCTTTTGATGACAAATGCAAGATTTCCAGTTGTTTATTTGGTTCCTTTGATGTTCGTAACTAATTAACATAAATTGGTATATTTAGAGCACTTCCACCACTTTTATTCATTTTTATTTTTAATATGTTATTCCTGGGGTATATCAGAGGAAAATCCCATATGGAAACATTTTTTTTGCAATTAGTGGTGGGTCAAGTCACTATTTGACTGGACTATATGTGAAATTACAATATTTATAATCACGAACTTTGAAAGAAATATTTGATGTCAGGTAATCACGTTGATCACCCCTACCTCCTAAATGCCACCATGTACATTTCTATTTTGCTATAGGCCAGTACTAAGGAATGTTCAATTTTGAGTGGGTAAGATTTTTAGAAGAAATAAGCATGCATAGGTAACAACTGTTCTCACCATGTTAATTAATTCATTAAAGCCTTCGTAATTTAGAATCTCACAGGATCATGCCAATGTTATGTTAATATTCAGGGTTATATATAACCAATAAAGACGTTGTGCAGCATGTGTATAATAATTAAAGATGAATTCTGAGGCTACATGGATTTGACTTGGGAAACTTGGATAGTAACTATTGTAATATGTATTATTTAGTTAAAATATAATTTGTAATAGTCTGTTTGCAGTTGACTAGAGCCAAAACAATGGCAAGGAACAACAACAAATCACTGTTGATTACTAGTAGTTAACCGATTAAACTAAAACATTCAGGGCCATTCAGTGTACTATAATAAATAGATAACAGCAAATACCTTTGGTCATAGAATCTTGGTTGATAGAATGTGTATAAACAATATGTATATACAAAATATATGGGTATATAATATCATGCAGCAAAATACAATAGACAATGAAAATGCTTCACCATCACATAGCTAATAACGTGCGCAATTTAATGAGAAGACAGCCAGTGCTACATTTGTTCAAGCAATTCACTGTCATAAGTATATTTCCGTTTATGTATATATCAATTTGTGAAAATTGGTCAAATAAATATATATCTACCATAGTAAGCATTTTACAACACCTATATCGAGTTGTGCAAGTATAGTACAAAAAGAATATATTTTAGATATAAATAAATATGAGTTGATATGTTAATCTGACAATACAAAATGCGTCCATTTCAGTATTATATAAGTCATAATATGTGCGTTTCTGTATTATATATTTCATAAGGTGCTGGCTTCGGTTACTTCTACAGTTATATTCATTCATTCATTCATATATATATATATATATATATATATATATATATATAATATATATATATATATATATATATATATATATATATATTTTGTAAAAACATTTGTTTTAATCATATTATAACATGTTACAATGTATACACTATTCAAGTGTTATAATATACAATATCACAGTGGAAAAAAATTGAAATATGGAAATTATTTGAAGTAACACGTATACATCTGAAAATTCATTAATGCCATCTATTCTGAAGGTAACATGCAACACCCAATCTCCAATAAAACACAATTCAATAACAACTAACAAATAGCAAATTCCATTATTAACAATATTTACAGTTTTATTTATTTTTGAATTATTTAATGAACCTTCAAAAACACTTCAATTAATATTTAAGTTATAAAGTAAAACTATTTTATTTGATGCAATAATCAACTTGAAATGTCCCCCAATTTAGTAGACAAGAAAATAATATTATTCTTACTTTACAGCGTACACTAATAAAATGAAGCCAATGTTCTCAACAACTGCATTTCAATATTATCAACTCCTTATAGATGCTATAAAAATACAATCAGTATCATGAGGGTAATTCCATGTAATTATTAATGCGTAAACCCGATAACTCGTAAAAATATCGTAAGCACCTTAGAGTAACCTTCTTACAGGTTATATAGGGCGCTATATAAATTTTGTATATTATTATTATTAGTATAACTTGTACAATAAGTATAGATGGGAATATTTATAATGTAGCTGCTAAAACTGTCAAATTTATACATGACAAATCTACGTAAAGTCGTCTATCTGATCTACAGTATTTGTATTTTTGATACTGTCTAATCTGATTAAATGCCACGGTAATAGACATATAGGGGGGGGGTGAGGTTAATTACGTGTTGTCTGTTTCATACGTCGGTGCCATTCCTAGTTACTATTTCAGATGTTCTAGCTCATTGTGCACAAAGGGCGCCTCCGTGGTCTAGCGGTAGCGCGTTGGACCACAGATAACCACCCGTGTTCGAATCTCGGTGTGGGTATATCTGAAGGTTGTTTCATCTTTCACTTCGCTCCATTACATTTCGAGGTCGCTTGGCGCATTTAGCCTACCATGTGCACAAGAGTGGCCGTAAAATATCAAGCATCATCATAATCATTGTGCACAATGAACTATTGTACAATCTAAAGAATTAAAATAAAATTAATTTAATATCAGAACACCAACTTCAAGATGTCGTCTTTTTAATTCATCTTCATGGAATCAAACAGATACAAACCGCTTAATGTCAAGAACCGGGACTCGGATTGTAAAGCAATTATACAGTTCAGTTTGAACTCTCAATCTCGGACTAGTTATTTATTAAATGAAATTAACAGATCATTTCCACAACATGATTATTCTACTTTCTTCTTTTTTTTAAATAAGTCTATATAAAGTCCGTATAAATTTTTTAAATGTTCTACAACTGACTTAAGATTTTTGCAAAACAATTATATGATACATTTAAATTATTGAGTTTATAAATTAAAGTTCATTTTGATCAATCTACAGTAATGTTGAAATATATATTCACATATTTATAAAGCCATTGAGATGACCTTTAAGCAAGATATTGTATCCTCAAATAATCTACATGTGGATTATCCAATTCTTCTCGGTTTAGCAAATTATCATAGAAACTATAATATTTTGTTATTTCTCTATTTTAAACCAACGTTGGTTGTCACTATTTTAGCTCGTTGAACATCAAACGTATTTTAACCGGTGATCATGGGGAGAAAATTTGGATTAATATTTTACAGTGTATATAACATCATATTAAAAATTGTAATAATAGAGACAACAAAATATTTATCAAATATTGATTAACACCAATATAACTGATCGTCTAAAATAAACGATTTGCAACATATAATTTATTCTTAATCATTTCTATCCATAGAGCAGGTGTTTTACAACATCGGGAGCTCGAATTTTATTTTGAGATGGCTTGTTAGTTGAATCGGTTACCTAAACCTTCCAAGAAATCTTTATTATTTTCCTGACGCTCATTTTACTCTGTAATTCAAAACATACATCCACCAAATCTGATTAATTATTCATATCAAAATGTATTTTCCTGATATATGATCAATACAATTATAAATGCGAGAATCTACGCTTTCAAATATCAAATTTGCCGCCATGCCATCAAATTAAATATGTGGTTATGTTTTCATAAGCGCCTAGGTTTGCATATTCATGAAAATAGACGACTTCTACCGAGGTTGACGTCACTTATGAGAAGGTGTTCCCCATCATGTAAAGACTGTTTTATTGTCCATAATTAAACGATTTGTACTTTACAATAATGATTTTCACTGGTTCAGTTTTACAAAATGACGTAATATGTCAGAAAACCCAAAAGTATTCCCAATTGACATATAAACATAAATATCCTCAAACCGGAAGCAAATACCATCTTGCCTATTTAAATAACATGAGTCTGTAGAGCGGATTCTGGTTACCAACACATATCCTATACGTACAAGAAGCACTTCTAAGCCAACGTGTTCCAGTCACCATAGTTCCTAAATATTATATGACCATAGGTTCATGATTCGCTATGCCACTAAGGACATGGCGGATTTTTATGAACAATGAAACTCATTAAGAATTACCGCTGATACCTTTGTCCCCAATGTATCAGTGATTATCATATTATTGACAGTATTGATATCCAGCAGGATACAATGGTCATTCGGCTGACACGAAATGATACCAATACAATCAGGTCTAGTCAGACATGTTATTATACAGTTAAGCCACCCGTCACCAGAGATATTAGAACTTCTGAGTATGTGGAATCTTCCAATTGTAGACTTTTGGGAAGAACCTAGGAATAAAGCTATACTTAGTTTAAATTAGAGATAAATGAACAGATTCATTCATAGAAAACAGATAGATGTTGGCTAGGCAACAATCAGGAAGAAACAACCGGGTTGAACTATTTGAATACGGAGATTAAATCATATGCGTATTTATATAAATAGATAAAATTATATTATGATAATTGAAGTAACCTACAGAGTGAAGTAATGGTAGTACTCCAGATTTTCACGTTATTTGACGTCTGACTGTATTCAGGTGTTCCCCAGTTTACCGGTATGTGAATTGTAGTTCCTGTCTCATCTGCCGGCTCAAATATTCTGATCTTGTCAGCACAGTAAGCGAACACGACGCCACCATACGTAGTACCAGACTACGCATTCCTTTGCGCTTGACCGAGAGCCGGAAAAGTCAAACCTTTATTGGGACCATCCAAAGCCTTGACCTTTTGATTGAAAAATCAGAATACAGTATTTTTGGAAGCTTTCAAAATAGGACAGCTGTTTGATTATTTATTGTTGAAACTTAACAATTACCAACCTGGACACTAATATAGCTGCCCGTCGGATCCCACGTTCTAATATTAACTTTCAAGGCTGACATGTCCGGGATGTAACCTTTATTCAGTTCATCCAGTATAAAATTAAACTGTTCTGGTTGATGTCCGAGCGACTTCCAGACCCGTACTCGGAATTCGCCATCCTGACATCCGGCTAATGCATTGCCATACCCATCGCCGAAACCATTAATGAAAGCTCTTCCTTCAAATAAAATGCAGATATCCCCAGCAATGGTTTCTCGATCTTGTAAAATTACATTTTACTCCGAAATATACGTTTACTTTTGAAAACTTTAGGTAAGATTAATTCTAGTCATTTTATATTTTAAGTTTATTAAACTGTTAATAAACGTTGAAGACATTACAATACATGTATATCTTAATTACACCGTATACAGACATTCAAACCCGAGCTGTAATTGGATGCCGGAGAGTGTCATCGTGTGTTCTTTTAAGTATAGTTTTGCTCGATTTTCTATGTAGTGTCACCAATCTCTGTGTGTGTACCAGCACCCAACGTGCTAGGATATTCTGCTATATTATTAATTAGCCACATTCTTTGTAGCTCAAAGTGATTGTCGTAAACACAAACTTTGTACGACATTTCTAACCCATAAAAATACCTAATGTATGTACAACGGTTACGGTATAACTGATAGAGCTACTAAAAAGTCAAAAAGTAATTGTTATTATAATCACATGGAAAGAATCTTGGCCACCAAACAGTAGCTTTAAGGTCATTATATCCGATAAATAAAATGATATGTTTATCTTGATTCGGCGTCCAAATTCTGATATGTGTTCTATTGTATCCAAATACTAATCCAACAAATCTAACGGTAGTGATTTCCGTCCCGGGATAGCTACCAGCTCCTACTCAATAAAAAAAATATATATATATATATATATATATATATGCGTGTGCGTGCGTGCGTGCGTGCGTGCGTGCGTGCGTGCGTGCGTGCGTGCAAACTGTTATTTTATAATCCTAATAACTTCGACAATAGCAGAAATAGTAGTATTTTCACTCAGCCCAAATAACACGACTAGTTTCGGCTGTAAAAAACCTTTATCAAGTGCATGTGTCTAAAGTATTTACTTTGCCAGCAATATTTAAAAAAATAATTCCCTAGCTAGTGTTTTATTTCAAACCAGAATCTCGAAAATGTTAGCCTGTGTAGTCTCTGTCTAGAACGAAGCATGGTTACTGTAATCAAAACACCAATTTTGATTAGAGTAATTGAAAATAAATAAATATTCCATTTTTTCCATAGCTGTAAAGATGCCAAAATACACATATTAATAGTAATTAACCGTGTGTACTGAGATCTGACTGTGTAAGGAATGGATGTTTGTTGCAGCTTTGGTTTAGATCTACTTCAGGAACCTATTCAGAGCTCCAGAAGACATTGCTTAATATAACGTTTTCTTACATTTTGCTAGAAACCAAGGAACTAGCTAGATGTCCTCATTTTGTATAGGTTTTATAACATCTTCATATCTTTTCTTATTAAGACCTCCCGGCTCTAGTGCACCTGGGGTATTTATCCAAAATGTTTCCCGAATTAATCTATTTATCTTGTCTTGAGTGTATGAACCTGTAGTAGGTATCTGTGTGTTATACGTATATATATATAGTTTTGTGTGTGTGTGTGTGTGTGTGTGTGTGTGTGTGTGTGTGTGTGTGTGTGTGTGTGTGTGTGTGTGTTTTAGGGTACATAGTAAGAGGCAACAGGCACAGAGCATCAACATATCTAAACCTCCTTCGAAACCTACCTCCATAAATCTAAATACAACTATACATACATTAATCTAAATATTAAATGTTCAATACCTCCACATATTGATAAATGTGTGCGTATACCTAAGCATGTGTCTGGTCTACTCATCAGCCTGTGGGAACCAGCTAATTCGCTTTTCGTTCGCGACAAATATGTCACGCCCACAGGAAAGCGGCTACATGCAGGCTACGTACAAAAAGCGGAAGCACGTAAAAACATACCATTTGATACCACAGCTCGCAACAAACACGTGCGTGTGGTTCAATGGTGACTTGCTACATACATATCATAAACTATTTTGACACCACAGTTTACATTCAACAGTAATTTTCTGTGGTCCAAAAGAAACCTGTATATAAAGCATTTCGACACCTCAGATGCTGACCTCAGCTTTATTCTGGGTTCGAATAGCTGAATAAATCCTACCTATATGAACCGTGTATCAATACACGTCCGACTGGTCTGGCGTCGAAGTTCTTCTCTAACCTAAGTGAAAATTCAAGCCCTATATATAGCCTCAGCGTGTTAACAAACATTACAGTTTGTCCATAACAAAGAGAATGTACACTAACACAGTTTCAAGCCCTATATATAGCCTAATATATATAGTGTGTGTGTGTGTGTGTGTGTGTGTGTGTTTTAGCTGTGTATAATAAGGCACAGGCACAGAGAATCTCGAACCGTGAATTCAAACTCTGGACGTTTCTTCGGGGGGCTGAATCCAGAGTGGCGACTTTTCTTGCTGAGACATGTGTAATGTCTCATCAGTCCCTAAGCTGCCAAGCAAAATCAAAATACGAATCACCTACAGCCGTGGAGTTTGGGAGTAGAACACCCAAGTCAGATTACGGCAGTAGTGAGAATGTTTAGCGTAATTATCTAAGCAGCCCTATTTATAACTATTTTTCAATTGCTGTATCTTTCTTCAAAGCAATACTATATAAACTATATAACCCAATTGTCACTGTCTTCAAATATCAGTTTTTACAACAGGCAGGCGTCATGAAGCGACTACTATTAAAACTGTTTAGCTTAATTGCTGACATCTGCGCTGAAGCAGACCGTATTAGCGCGTCATAGCTTCGATACTGTTTGAACTATGTTATCATTTTCAAATCTGACCTAATTTATGCTATTCTAACTATTGTAGTTCTTAAATGTTATTTATGACAAGCAGATTAGAGCTAATCTTGAATGTCATAGTACAAACTGGACATAACTGGACCTAGGAAAGATAATTATATTCCCACATACAACCAAGGTGAATTATATATTCAAGTAAACTTGTTATATAAAACACACCAACCGCGCGAACTGTGTCCAATGCTACCGCTCGAGATGCGATGCAGTGTTTCTATTCCTGAGTCAGGAGTACTTATAATGCTTTAAGAGCGTACTGTGCCTGCTACAGTCATTTAAATGCTGGATAACCAAACCAAACACTTAAACGGCATGCCTCCAAAGACGCAAATAGTACATGGATTATACAGCTCTAGGTCAACTTTTCTTGAATGCAGGGAAATAGACTTCTCGCATAGAAAACGGAACTTTCTCAACCGCAGCATAATATGCCTTGTGATATTTGCTGGAGGGTCAAATACCTCATAAACATACAAATCCAATAAATACTATGACCTACTCGTCACTATTATAACAATTTATATCGGCGCTTTAGCAGACCGTTATGGCGGAATTGCCGTTCTATATATTAACATTTTCAAATCAGACCTAATTTCTGCTATACAAACTATAATTATAATATAGGGTTTTATTAATGACAAGGAGACTAAAGTTAGCCTTGAATGTCATAGTGCAGACTGGACATAACTGGACCTAGGAAAGATAATTCTATTCCCACAAACAACTAAGGTGAATTATATATACAACTAAACTTGTTATATAAAACACACCAACCACACGAGCTGTGTCCAATGCCACCGCTCGAGATGCGATGCAGTGTTTCTATTCCTGAGTCAGGAGTACATGCTTTAAGAGCGTACTGTGTCTGCTACAGTCATTTAAATGCTGGATAACCAGGCCAAACACCTAAACGGCGACCCTCCAAAGACCCAAATAGTGCACGGAATATACAGCTCTAGATCAACTTTTCTTAGAACGCATGGACCTGGAAACATACAGTCTCCACGCACAGAAAAAGGAACATCTTAACCGCAGCATAATATGCCTTGTGATATTTGCTGGAGGATCAAATACCTCATAAGCATACAAATCCAATAAATTCTATGACCTACTCGTCACTAACCCTTTATATCAAATATTACAAAATTGGTAAAAAGAAAACACGAACCTCAATCTCTGGCACGGGCAATGTGTGTTTTAGCTGTGTATTATAAGGCACAGGCACAGAGAATCTCGAACCGTGAATTCAAACTCTGGACGTTTCTTCAGGGGACTGAATCCAGAGTGGCGACTTTTCTTGCTGAGACATGAGTAATGTCTCACCAGTCCCTAAGCCGCCAAGCAAAAACAAAAAGCGAATCACCTACAGCCGTGGAGTTTGGGAGTAGAACACCCAAGTCAGATCACGGCAGTAGTGAGAATGTTTAGATTAATTATCTAAGCAGCCCTATTTATAGCTATTTTTCAATTGCTGTATCTTTCTTCAAAGCAATACTATATAAACTATATAACCCAATTGTTACCGTCTTCAAAGATCAGTTTTTACAACGGGCAGGCGTCACGAAGCGACTACTATTAAAACTATTTAGCTTAATTACTATTAAAAGACTGACATCTGCGCTGAAGCAGACCGAATTAGCGCGTCATAGCTTCGATACTGTTTGAATTATTTTCAAACCTGACCTAACGTCTGCTATTCTAACTATTGTAGTTCTTAAATGTTATTTATGACAAGCAGATTAGAGCTAATCTTGAATGTCATAGTACAAACTGGACATAACTGGACCTAGGAAAGATAATTCTATTCCCACATACACCAACCGTGCGAACTGTGTCCAATGCCACCGCTCGAGATGCGATGCAGTGTTTCTATTCCTGAGTCAGGAGTAGATACTTTAAGAGCGTACTGTGTCTGCTACAGTCATCTAAACGGCTTGCCTCTAAAGACGCAAATAGTGCATGGAATATACAGCTCTAGATCAACTTTTCTTAGAACGCATGGACCAGGAAACATACAGTCTCCACGCACAGAAAAAGGAACATCTCAACCGCAGCATAATATGCCTTGTGATATTTGCTGAAGGGTCAAATACCTCATCACAGACAATTGATAATATTTTCTCTTATTATTATTGGCTAACAAATTTGTATATCTCTTAAGTATTTCGAGTGATCTGAACACAAATAAACAACTTTTGTAAACAGCCAATACCATCAAAAAGAGATTATCACAGAAAGGACGATAAAGCCCAAACGATAAGGATCTGTCAATACTATTATTAACACACATTACTAAGTATAAGTCATAGCTATCATAGATCCAAATTAAAATATAATTACGCCATGGTCATAATTACTACTTACCTATTCCCTCAGAATATGACATTGTACTTGATGTGGAAAGAAAACATCGAACTTGCAAATGAACCAAACAGAGTTCCCCCCATACATCGTGCGCTATTTCAATCAAATTAGGTGGCTCTATATTAAAACGATATGTGTTTTAATCTGAAACGACCGTCAGAACCTGACAGAGCAATTACAGTAAACGTTAAAGATAGTTTTTCAAAATACATAGGTGATTTATTGGCATTTAACTGATCATGGGAGATAGTCTTACCTAATATAGAAATACTCTGCCAATCAGTGTCAAAGTCTGTATCGGGGAAACTCGAAGCCTTCCAAGCCATAATTTTGGCCCACACTCTTTGCTCGATTTGGTCCACATCAGCTGGGTTCGATCCAGATGTCCATGACTGTGAATCTACGACAAGTGAACGGATTGATTGTTTTTACTCCATTAGGAACGTTTGTTTTGCCACTAATTTGCCGATATCCATTAACGTACGTAACTAATAACAATACGAATAATACAATACAATAAAATACAATATAATACAAATCATGAACATACATTACAATGTTATATTACAATAAGATAGTATATAGACAAACAATAGAGACGCAAATGTATTTCCTAACAAACAAACCTGCATATTTGATCTTCCTCCTAACACTGAATTACTGGATCTAATACAATCATATGTTGATATGTTGTTGATTTGTCAGTTAATTTAGCTAAAAGCATCCGTACCTATTGTTATACGAATCCTTGGTGTCGCTAGCCGAAGTTAAATACGTTTGCTAGCAGAAAGCTTGTTTAACATCATGGCGCCGTCGGTAAAACGCTGCACTAAGCTTTGGAATCTATTACCTGTATCTCAGTGATGTTTCATCTGATCATCTCATTTCTCCAGTGAATTGCATCTTAGTCATATCATACTTAATGATGATAAACGAAGCAAATCTTCACTCGCTCACTGACTCGGTCGTTCACCCACTCAATCACTCACTCATCTCTTGACTTTAAGCTGGTAACAAACAATATGTGACTATTAAATGTGACATTTATTTAGCGCCCTATTTAGGCACTTTACAATATTATTATCCCCGACTGAGACCTGTTCCAATCCATCACACATCTTAACCACCAAGGGAGCATACAACGCATGCTGTCATTATTGTCGCTAAGCGGTACTCAAACACATACCCATCACTTCCTGTCAGGATCTCGTTTTATGGATGTGTGAACCAGTCGCCACATGCCAGCATTGTAGCTCCGGAGCTTCGAACCCGCGACCCTTTAGTTACGAGTCTTACATTCTAACTAACTGGACTAACACGACAATAAGAATAAAAACTTTATCTTATTTTTACTGACCTTGAACATTTCAAAATGAACACACAAACTGGTCCTGATCCACAGCCGCTCACAATACCTTCTGTGTCTCTTTGCAGCCTGTATGTTCTTATTATACCATGGAAGCATTGGTCTGCTTGGCATTTCCTTTGTCCTTAAAGGTGCATGTTGATCTACAATGTCTCTCAATGTATTATCATAGAGATCCACCAGATGATCCACATCATCCGGTGGATCCAATACCAGAGAAGAGACTCGCAGATCAGCAAGGAAAGCCTCCTTGTCAATTGACTTATATCTTTTATATGAAATAACTTTAGCTGAAATAGATTGTATCTGTAAAGATACATTAATGCCAACAAGGAAATAATCAGATAGCATGGAAGACACAGACACACCTTTAATCAAATTGTCATCATCACGGGAGATGACAAGATCTAAGATGTGACCATGTCTGTGTGTTCTTTCTTGGACATGCTGCCTGAGATTGGCAGATCTAAGAATGTCAGCCAGTTGTTTGGTATCTGCATTCCTCTGGCAATCCCAAGGTATATTGAAATCACCTAAGATCAACAGATGACCACTGTTGGTAGCAAGAGAGTCAACAAATCCCGAAAATTCCTTGAAGAAATCTGCTGCTTTCAGGCCATTTTTCTTAGTGGGGTGTAATCGGTAGATAATAGCTACACGAACACTTATCCCCCTAGATATAAAAGTCAGTTGGTAATTTTCAAAAGACTTAGCCTGAAAACGCAAATGGGTTTCACACTTCAAAGAATCACGGAGAAGAATGCCGACTCCCCCACCTTTTTTGTGAATCCGAGCTGCATGGTGGAATGAATATCCAGCTGGAGTCACATCACCAACAATTTTCTGGTCTGAGACATTACCAGTCAGCCAAGTCTCTGTAATGACAAGAGCATCAAGATCCTTATCCTTAACAACATCAGATATTTCATCAGATTTATTACAGATCGACTGACAGTTAATAAGACCAATACTTACATTTTGTACAGCTGTGCCATTATATGGTGTTATTGGCACAGTGATCAAATTACTGGCATCAGACCCAATCTGCTTTGGATGTTTTCCACTACGTGGGCGCATCGCTAAACGAATGGTATTACCACCATAGGGTCGTAATGCAAGCAACTGATCTCTACTATAATTCATTATAATTATAGAAATAAAATAAGTGAAAAATTAAAACAAATTAAATAAAACAAAACATACACAAGCAAAAACCGAGTTCTTATGGGAAACACTGGAGCGGGCGATAATATGGGGTGTCAAATGAGCAGTTAAAAAGAAAATACAAGAAATACAAAATAACTAAATATAATCAATTTATATTAATATAAATTAAATCTATATTACATAATATGCAAAATACATCAGTTTCACTGGTGTAACTTATCTAATAGCTAAACTATCCGAGAAATATTCCGGTGCCATTACATCGAGAGCCGGTCATACTTCCCGCCATATAACATGTCAAGTTATAAATTGTAACAACTAGCTGACTATTAACAATTTCACGGTTACGGTTGTATGGCGAAGCGCATTTTGCTAATTTGTTTTACAGTTTAAGATATCAACATGTCGTGTACACGTTAAAGATCTTTATATATATATATATATATATATATATATATATATATATATATATATATATATATATATATATATATATATATATAGTCAGGATTTAACCGACAAGGTTTGTCACTTGATAATATGTCGAATAAACGAGAATGTCGGAATACCGAGTCTGTGACATACCGGTAGTTGTGTGACACATTTTTAAATCATAAAGATATATCTCCGTATTTTAACCAATATTAAATAACCGTGCGCAAGATACGGAATGGCATTGAAACCATTGATAATTTTTATGTTTGTTAATAAATAAATCAATCAATATATATATATATATATATATATATATATATATATATATATATATATATATATATAATAACTACTACTGATTAGCAGTTCTTATAGTTTATTATAGTTATTAATCAGTATTATATTATTTTGTCAAATGTTAAAATTGGCGCATTTTTAGATCGCTTCAGAATGTTGATTACATACAATTGTATGCTTCAAAATAGCTTCTCAAAGAGAGACAAAGACGGTAGTAATATGATACATACTTACTGTTACTGTAACCTGTAATGGCTGGCACATTAAATGAATGTGTGCGATAATCTACATCAAAACGTATTCCATTTTCTTAGATTTGACTCGCAATAAAATATAATATAATTTGTTTTAAATAATAATACACAAAGACACTTATGTATTAAATACTAGTAAATCTAGCACATGATCGCCAGTAATGACACATAATCTTCGTCTCTTTCTCCATTATCAAAATGATGGCAGCAGTCAGACATTTTATTGAGTTACTCGAACACAAACTGAGCATTTACAATTATGTATTTCAGATAAGCAAA
>JAODUP010001929.1:0-20842 GCA_025642065.1 Paralvinella palmiformis | reverse complement strand
TATGTTGTTATTATGTTTGAGGTAGAATATGCTGGAGTAAAATATGTTGAAAATATGAGCAAGGCTGTACTAAAGTCATTTAACAGTAACAGATAGGACAGTTTAGTTCCCATTTTATGGTATCCAGATTCATGAACTATGGAGATCTAATCCAGATGCCAACTAACCCCTACTAAGCTTCAGACAATATCAGTCTGTGATCTCTTAATACATTAACTAATCAAGGTTTAAGGTCCCCACAACACTGATCCATCAGCTTGTTAATAATGTTATGATGTATCATTTTATGGTGTATCATTGTATGGTCCACCACCAGAACAACATCTAGCTTCGATACTTAAATTTCGCATACATCACATCCCTCATTTGTCTCGTAATTGTTTTCTTTTAAATGTTAATTTGTTATCTATTCGTCTATCTTGTTCGTTGTTTTAGCTAGGTAAGGCTCTTGCATTATGCTATCTAGTGGCATGAGATGTATATGTGTAACGTTATGTAATGTTACGTAATATGTATGCTCGGTGAATTATTACTTATGTATTGTATGCCTACATGTTGGGTTGAATAAAGTCTCAAAATCCTGAACCACGCGAAGTGTTGGTTTTATGTTTTAACCGGTTTACGGCAGACCATCGGCATTGTTATAATGTACTAAATAATAAGTACATCATGTTTCAGCTGGTAGAAACCACTTACTGAACCTCTAATACATGCTATTAACATGGAGCGCTATCTTACAAAACCAGATATTCCGCACCATTTTAGTGACTAATACTTATTATTTAGCAGCAGCTTAAAAGTGGATGAATTTAAATTCAAAGAACAGCACCGATAATTTAATATCACTTGTACGATTTGTGAAGTTGGCTGCATAAGATGAACAATAGTTTATGATGTCAAGAATATGTTTTACAGTTATTTTGATTACGGATACAGTGCTTAAAATCTTTGGAATTGTCAAATAAAACAGAGATGTTGGTAGCACATCAATTAACTCCTTGGCAATGTATATAAAATTTCCTGAGCTATATATATATATATATATATATATATATATATATATATATATATATATATATATATATATATTATATCAGTTTATTAAAATAATGAAACTCGTATCCATTGTCATGAAGAATTACCGAAAACAGTGCTAGAGACCTTTTACAATCAAAGTCACGACCACTCATTTCTTTGATATGTGCACGATGACAGTCTATATGATGGTGAATCATATACATATCTGACCCAAACAATAATGTCTATGAGGATGAGGAAGAATTATATAAAAATAGGCCAAATGTACGATGACTGGCAATATAATGGAGAACTATATACATGTATATAATAGTAATTTACTCCTCACACAAAAACCCATTCAATTAATGTATCAATTAAGAAAACAACAAGAAATAATCGTTGCTTAATTTATTATTATCACGCACACGCATTAAAATATAACATTATTTTAAACCATATAATCTGTGCTAATGTACAAGTAAATATGGTAAATAAAACCCAGCCCTGTTTACAATAATAATTATCCTAAATAAGACAGCGTATTTTATTGTTAAATGTTCATAGGATAAAGGAAATGTCTAAACATTGATATAGCTTTTTGACGTTTACATACTCAATGGGCTGTTTAGATTGGCGTTTTTTGGTACTGTTATCTAGTTACACAATTTTATTTCATTTTTGTTCGCGCGAATAAATTCATTACGGATGCAAAAAGTAAATAAACACACCTACTTGAATTTACAAATATTTACTAATCCTTCCTCTTTCCTTCGCTAAATCCAACGGTCTGATCTCTCTCGCTGCTTTCCAATGTCAACTTCGTCCATTATTCAAAAACATTGATTAAGCTTTAGAGTTTGTTTCCCGTCTATTTCATTCACTATTTAGTGACATCAGATGATAATCGTCCTAGATGAGGCAATGGTTCCGTGGTATGTGCTATTATAGAACATCCTATTTTCTTCAATAGACCGTGAATTCGTTAATAATTGAATGTAAGCCGATAATAACTTGCCGACAATACAGATAAGCTGACGATCAATGAAACATGTACAGACCCTATTGATACATTACAGCTGATGACATATTACAGTTTCCTATGCGAAGCAATACTCATACATCTCTATATATCTTTGTAGCATCTTTTATGCTCCCAGTTAGCAAATTAGTTAGAACCCATTTCTGCAAGACTCCATATGTGCGTATTAATGCGAGTCGTGCCCTAATTTGTTCGATGTATACCTAAATAATTTAAACGTTTATGCGTTATTTTTAATGCATAGCACCGTTAGTCAGGTGATGGGCCTCAGAGTTGAAATGTCAATAATTCTATAAAGCTTTTGTTGTTGGGAAAGGTATGCCTTATATCTTTACTGCTGGCATCATTTGAATATAGTTTTATTTCATCCGGAATTAGTTTCCATCCACAGTTACTGGAATAAAAAAAATCACGATATAGACAGTTACATCTACTTTTAATTCACATCATTTTAAAATATCATTCAGTTTGTCAAGATCTGTTCACAACGTGTATGCTGTTTATAATACTATGCTTTGTTTATGGCAACTATATGAGGAAAATTTCGAGATATAGAGATTCACATTACTATTATATATATATATATATATATATATATATATATATATATATATATATATATATATGGGTTGAAAGTTACTGGTCACCTGGTCGCCACTGGTGACCTTCTAATATGACAAGCGACCTTTATGTTGGGAAATGTCGCCTTTTGTGCGACTATAAAAAACCCATTAAATTCCGTTAAAAACCTGAAAGAAATATGTCACCTAACGTGTTATTGACCTGTCTCGATGTCTGAACGAAATATGCTAGTTGACCAAACTACCATTAAAAGCCCGACTTGCGTGTATCTGATTGGTTAGTAAGCTGCTGAATATTAATGAGCCAGGATAGACGTAGAAAACGTTGTTTTCCTATTGTTCTGATAGATAAACGTCATATTTCTGCCTTGTTCCAGTCCACTTCTTGATTTCCCGAACTGTCAAACTTGTTTGACACTTGACCTGTCACGTGGTGTTTGTAGTTTAATTAGGTTGTATTTCATTTTGTAATTTTCTGTTGTCAGGCTAGTATCGTTTTAGTTAGGCTACCATCTTTTCCGTCTTACTAGCCTGACTGGCTCACATCAATTTTTACTTAACTTTCAACACACAAACATATATACACACACCTGGACACGCCCCCCACACATAAATACAAAAAAACACACACACACGCACACGCGCGCAATACACACATATATATATATATATATATATATATATATATATATATATATATTAAACTAAGTTCTAGGATATTTTGATGTTTAAGCCGGTTATTCATAAAGCTACATTATATTGGATTTTCGCTAACACTGACAAAGGGCATTTCTTTATTAAATAATTTGAGCTTGGTTGGTTTCGTTAATCGATAATTAAGTTTTTGCTTTTTGAGTCTGTTTGCCCCTGAAGCCAGCTGAACAAACATATAATCTAATCAATATTTCTTTTACACGCGTACGGATCTACTCAAATGTGTTCCTATAGCACTGCTAGACTGCGCAATGTTGTTTACATACACACGCCGTTTTAATACTACGATTACAACTTCCCAGGTAAGAATAGTATTTCTTCCAAACATATAAAGTCTTTAGAGATTATACAGCGTCAGTTATTCAAATCCCCTCTAACCTAATAGTACTGAAGATAAATAAGGCAATCAGTCAGTGTTTCAGTTTAATACTTTAAGGTAAATTGGTGATCTTGCAGATGAATATATATATTACTATCTTAGCTCCACTGTAAAGATCAATGATCTAGACCTAGCAGATATGACTACATGCAGGACAGAATATTCAATTGGAATTTCGTGCCCATCTATGTCCAAAAGTATCACCAAGAAAACAACTAATGGATCATTATCAACAACACAGGCACAACAAACTTCGTGTAGCCACCGATTCTGCCAGTAACAGGTCGATTTGTTTTTTCAGTACAACAAAAACAGATTTTCAGCTCCTAAGACTAACAACTGAGAGAAGATGGAAATTATTAATTAGCCACACACCTGTAAATAAAATAATCTGTAATTCTGACGGAAGCTCATATAGGTGACTACTTAGTCACAGAAATTAATTCAACACGACTTAGCTCCATGGGGCTAAAAAACAAAGCCAAACTCAGAGAAGATGCGATTAAATCATTATTGCATCAGACCATTAACATTATCAGTCAACATTTATGCAGAGACTGAACATTCTCTCTATGGGCCTACAGATAATGAAAGTTAAAACCCGATGTCTGGATATTATATGGTCAAATCTCACCTTTGTGTATCTTACAGAAGTGTCAACATGTAACCATACTTATATCATACGAAAGACCTAGAGTGGAAATATGAAGACCACAGTGAATTTGGTTGTGCGTAAGACGACCACCTGTCATTTGGCCCATCTTGCATACGAAGTATTTTCCGATGACTAACGCATGGTGTCAATCGGATGATGGACAAATATGATGTTGATACATTGTTACTTGGAAGATATTTTAATAATAAGTACGGATTACTCGACCCGTTAGAAACCTAATATTGCTTGGTTTCCATCAGGACTGGCTCAAAGTGGAAGGATCCTACCAGGATATGTGTTTTAGGAATTAATATAAATTCCATGGATATGTCATCACATGTAACCTGAAGTCATCTAGCTACTGTCTAGCTTCAGCATGTGCAATCGTCCAAAGCACTACTAACTGTAGTCTTTAGTAGGTAAGCTCAACTGGGCTTGTTGCGTTAGGAAAGCGGTCAGAACTTGTTTTCGTAGCGACTTAGATGCAATAAACATGCTTAGCAGCCGCTCTCATAAACATAACGTCATTGTCGAGTTACACGAAGACATATGGTGGTGACCTTCATTTATGCAGCATTTAAATAAGAAAGCTTGTTGTCCTTATCCTTAAAACAGCATGCAGGTGGATGTCTGCAACCAGAAGGGGGCGTGGTCTATAAAAATGACTAGCATTATTTATAACTGGAAATATGACTGGCCAGAGACTAATCATCTCCTTATCAAGTACAGGGAAACTCTAGCTTTTATGGCTACACTAATTAAGTAGCATCTACTGTGGGCTAATCACAATATTATAATTAACAATGATAGTTTAACTGCCATTCTACTCGTCAATAAAGATACTAGTAAGCATAACTATATTGTGCGAGCTTTTCAACGTATGTTCTAGCTATTTGTATCACATCATTTTCAATTGAAAGATGTGCACTTGGCAGGTCGCCTTAACGCTAGAGACGACACAATATAGAGGCTTGAGGCAAACGGGAGAACGGCATTAAAACGATATCCGGTTGATCAGATTCTGAGCACAGTATATAACCACATCTGACAAGGAACCTTTCACTACAATTCACTCAACAGATCAAAGTATTGCTATCACAATATGTAGCCTTCTACAGATCACAAATCTATTGTGAATTTACAAAACAGACAGCCTTCTACAGGTAAACTAAACTAAACTATTGTGAATCTACAAACCAGACTGACAGAACTCATCAAAATAGTACTTGGACTTTTTCAGTTCATAGAATTATTGTGTTAGACACTCTCGCCTCGAAACTGCAGAATCACCCCATCAAATAATACTTAAATATCATTTGGATATTATACAGAGAAACTGGGATTTAAATTTCCTTACGCAATACTTGAATATTGCGCTCCACACCGCTATGGCGAAATAGACAGGCAAATGGGTGAAACACAAAGTTACCATCACACCAAAGTTGCTATATTCAACAACTGAGTGCGAAATGTTTTGGACAGCATTTTTTGCTATGTTTTTTAGATATTTCAGGAAATCCTATATGCTATCTTCAACAATTAAAACATACAGTATATGACATGACAGCTGTTGAACCTAGTGCCCTATGTTCATGTTCTATATCCATGATCATCCATTTTATGGCTACACTAATTAAGTAGCATCTACTGTGGGCTAATCACAATATTATAATTAGCAATGATAGTTTAACTGCCATTCTACTCGTCAATAAAGATACCAGTAAGCATAACTATATTGTGCGAGCTTTTCAACGTATGTTCTAGCTATTTGTATCACATCATTTTCAATTGAAAGCTGTGCACTTGGCAGGTCGCCTTAACGCTAGAGACGACACAATATAGAGGCTTGAGGCAAACGGGAGAACGGCATTAAAACGATATCCGGTTGATCAGATTCTGAACACAGTATATAACCACATTTGACAAGGAACCTTTCACTACAATTCACTCAACAGATCAAAGTATTGCTATCACAATATGTAGCCTTCTACAGATCACAAATCTATTGTGAATTTACAAAACAGACAGCCTTCTACAGGTAAACTAAACTAAACTATTGTGAATCTACAAACCAGACTGACAGAACTCATCAAAATAGTACTTGGACTTTTTCAGTTCATAGAATTATTGTGTTAGACACTCTCGCCTCCAAACTGCAGAATCACCCCATCAAATAATACTTAAATATCATTTGGATATTATACAGAGAAACTGGGATTTAAATTTCCTTACGCAATACTTGAATATTGCGCTCCACACTGCTATGGCGAAATAGACAGGCAAATGGGTGAAACACAAAGTTACCATCACACCAAAGTTGCTATATTCAACAACTGAGTGCGAAATGTTTTGGACAGCATTTGTTGCTATGTTTTTTAGATATTTCAGGAAATCCTATATGCTATCTTCAACAATTAAAACATACAGTATATGACATGACAGCTGTTGAACCTAGTGCCCTATGTTCATGTTCTATATCCATGATCATCCATTGTGTGTAACAACATTTAAAGCCATAAAGCAGTGACAAATTTCTGTACAAGTATTTCAGACACCCCATGATAGATAGGACTAGTATCCCCTTTAGTACCACCAATCTATTAAGAACATTAGAGAACCTTTATATAGGCTAATGATTCCATCACAGGAGTATCCTGGGCCCAGCTTTCGTCGTCGAAGTGTATCCTGGGCCCTCCTCCAGGCTATCTCAGGTGAGACAATTAAGATACTGGGTGACTGGAAAAGCGAACCGTATCTGGCATATTTGATAGTCCTCGTATAGACTGAGATATCTACAATGCATCAACACTTTACAAGGGTGCCAAAGTTTATATAACAAGGACACTAACTATTTTCGTAATTTATATTAATTACTGGCAATTTCTAATATTACCTGGTCAAATTCCCAATACTGACCCTTATGACTATCTCTCATTTTTGTGTGAGTTTTTACCATAAAATGTGAGAGTGTAATATATGTATGTATAACTTTATGTAATGTTATGTAAAATATACGTTATTGTATAGTGATTTGTGTTGTATATCATGTATGTTTACATGATGGTGTTAACAAAGTCTAAAAGTCTTCTTCGATATACTATGTTGTTTTTTATATTTGTAGGACGATTTTAAAGGAACAAATATTGTTTTATAATATGATCTAAACATGATGTCTTTAATAATGTCATTTATCAATCGCAAACAGGATAGGTGGTCTCCTTTGGATAAGACTCCATGGATTCGTAATATCCTAATGATGTTATAGTATTCAGATTGGTGTACTATTGGGATCAAATACAAATGCTCACACACCCATGCTAAGCTATACATCCTGTTATTCTGTGACCACTTAATACATCAATCAATCGAAGTTCAGGATCCAAATTGCACAGACCAATCAGCTGGTATCTCATAAATGAATTATGTTTAGCAAAATTAAAGTATGCCATTCCATCTCCAACCCTGACAAACAACTAGCTTTGCTGCTTATATTTCCACCAACAACATCCCATATACCTTTATTATTGTTTGTCTTACTATTTGTTATGTTTATATGTAAGTAGTTAAAACTATGTGTGTGTGTGTGTCTATGTGTGTGTGTATGTGTTCGTGTGTGTGTATGTGTGTGCGTGCGTGTGCGCGCCTGTGTAAAGTAATGAGATAGATGTTATATTGCCATAAATTTGGAAATAAATATTGAAATGGGTATTTTTTTTGTGTTTTTTAGGGGGATTTGGATTCTATGTTAAACTCTTGACATTGATCTTAGGTGAAAATTTAAGCCTGAAAATTCTCACCTATATTCAGCATGAAATCAGTTTATAAAGAATGTATACACCGTAATTTCTCCATTGCGCTTTAAAGGATTAAGAAAAAAAATCTTAAATAGTTTTATAGTTAAAAACATTTAACAGTTATTATACTTTAAAGTATTTAGTTCTCATATAGAAACGCATAAAATCAACATATCAGTTTAGAAAACAATTAGAAGTGTCATAATTAGTTATTATTTCCACTAACATAAGAAAGTTATCGCGCTCGTTTTAAAATATCATTATTTCAAACACTATATATATATATATATATATATATATATATATATATATATATATACATTATAAGTGTCATTCAATTAAATAGGAAACATATAACACTCCTGTTTGCAAGAAAGTTTATCCCAAATAAGAGAATATTATAGCATTTTGTTGTTAAACGTTTACAACAAAGGAACCGCATGAACATTGATACCGTTTTCTGTCGGTTAATTGCATCATATTCTGCTTTGATTTGTTTATTATGTGCTGCTGTCATCTGTTTACACAATTATAGCTAGTTTGCCCGAAGACATGCATCACAGTTAATTGCATCATATTCTGCTTTGATTTGTTTATTATGTGCTGCTGTCATCTGTTTACACAATTATAGCTAGTTTGCCCGAAGACATGCATCACAGTTAATTGCATCATATTCTGCTTTGATTTGTTTATTATGTGCTGCTGTCATCTGTTTACACAATTATAGCTAGTTTGCCCGAAGACATGCATTACAGGTGCAACAAATAAACAAAGAAAAACCCTACCTGTATTAATAGATGTATACTAATCCTTCTTGTTCTATAACTGGCTGCACTAGTATGGTGTCAATTGTCGCACATTTGTTTAATTGAAATGTGCGACATTTCAACGGCCAACTAATTTTGACGAGGCTCTGTAGCGTCATGGCTTGTTCCTCATCTATTCCATTCATTATGTATTACAAAGCGATGATACTCTTCCCAGATAAGGTGCTGCCTTTGTGTTTATTGCTGCTACCGGCAAGCCTGGATTATTTATATGCGTCGGATCCTTTCATTATTGAATGGAAAACATTGACTTACTGAAGCAATGTGATGTGTTTGTCCCATTCAATCATTATCGAAATAAATAATTTCGTTAGCTGGTATGCCAATGCGATATATTCTGGTCATTAATACCTGTACTAGGTTAGATAGATCTGAAATACAACGAAACATCCAGCTATCGATTCAATATTATGGCTGCATATTCTATCATGAGAAGCAATGCTCATCTTAAGGCTGGTGCTCAGATTACAGGATATAGCATAGCCTAATGAAACATGTGACGACTAGGTCATAGTATTTATTGGATTTGTATGTTTATGAGGTATTTGACCCTCCAACAAATATCACAAGGCATATTATGCTGCGGTTGAGAAAGTTACGTTTTCTATGCGTGGAGGCCATATTTCCCGGTCCCTGCATTCAAGAAAGGTTGATCTAGAGCTGTATATCATATACATGACAAAGGATAAAAGTAACTGAGTTTGGATTTTTGGAGCAGCCATTCTAGCCTGTAATTACTTAGTGCATTTGATGTAAGTGAAGCAACAAAGTGTTCAACTTTGAAACCAATCCATGAATACTATTTCCTCGGCCTCTCTACCAGGATCGTCAGTAGACTAATACTATCATTGCTAGAGTCTCTGATTTTCCTAGGAATTACTAAACAAGATTTTGTACAAAAATGTATAATTGTGTCCGATGATATATGATTGTAGCCAGTCATATGTCACTGTATCAAGTTAGATATGCATTAATAACTAATGGAAATCCGAATGACTTTCCTATAAAACATGTCGATAATGATATGGCAAGCAGTAACTGATAGCCATTATATACAATCACAGTGCTGAAGCTTTTTGTGGATAGCTTTAACTGATAATGTATATAAATGACATATTTTTGTTTCTAGTTAACCCTTAACCGGATATAAAAAAAGTGTAATAAATTCACAAATGATTCGGCCAAAAGCGGAATCTTCTCTGAAAAGTTGAAATTCTTTTTCCCCGATACTGTCTCATTTATAGTATCAAATTTGTTTATGTTGAAAACCTGGTAGTCTTTTTGCCTCTATGGTTTTAATATATATATATATATATATATATATATATATATATATATATATATCGTAATAATATTACTATTGATGTAAAGCATAACATGATGTAAAGTTGGAATACATTGTTGTTGCTGGTAGGATAGTTTTGTACTTCCTGGAGTATAGCATTTCAGCTGCAGATGGTAATTTATGGTCCACTGGTGTGGCACGATAACAAATCATTGCAGGATGTAGTTCGGCACCAGTATCTTTCATTAAGTCCATTGGACCCTGGAAAGTGTGGAGAACTGAAGGTGTGCCTGAATCCATAGCTCTCACTGAATATCTTAAATTCCTGAGAAGAGCATTGACTCCCCCATCTGATATTAGAGCTTCAAGTATTCCGTGTTCATCAAATATTCCTTTCATCTGCGTGATAACTGACCAGGTTGCGATGGAACTCAGTTTATTGATAATTGGAATCGTACTGTAACAATCCACCAAAAACTAAGTAGTGGCTATTGTCCCAATACAAACTATCAGTTCCAAGTATATGTCAGACATGTGCAGTTACATCACTAGGTTTTAGAGGTTCCTTACTGTTGGATGGCTGGTTTACACATCTCGACACCCTGGTGGGAATAATGTAGTTGTTTGAGCTCCAGGGTGTAATGATGTAGGAATTACGAGTCTGTCACCTTTTATAACTTAGTTCATCTCTATAATTCCAGCAGTTATGGAGATTTGATCGTCTCTCTGGCCAATCTTTACTAATTAGTTCTTGTGAAGCAGTGAGGATGACATCGTTGGCTGTCTCCTGGCTAACTTGTTCTATTAGTATTGGGCTGACGTTGAAATGTAAACGCATCTCGTGAACACATATGTCAAGGTCCTTGATAGTGACACCTGGTACACATGAGGACACGACTAAGACTATCAGCTAGACCTAAGTCCATACCAGGGACATACCTGAAGATGACGTCATATTTCTGTATGTATATAAGTATCCCGGCTACCCATGGTGGACCATCCTTCAGAAGTTTCTTGTGGATGGATTCCAGAGGTTTGTGGTCTGTTTCTATAACAAACGGTTACCCATAGGCGTAATAATGGAACCGCTATAGGCCAAAACCACGCCTAGCATCTCTTTCAATGTTAGAGTACCTTTGTTGTGTCTTCGTGAGAGATTTGCTGCATATACAATTGGTCCACTAGGCTGCATAAATGCAGGGCCGAAACCTCTCCGACTAGCATCAACTTAAATCCTTAACATGAGCTTGTCAATGTTGACAATAGCCACTATTTTACTGGGATCAGGTTTGAGTCCAGATGCTCTAATAGTGCTACGAAAGAATGGTATTCTACGGCGTTTGATACACATTTTGTCTGGGTTGAAACGAGTGGTGTGTGCACGGTCAAGTACAACTTGTAGATTCCGATCATGGTCGGACTTGTCTTAATTGTAGCCAACGAATTGTACTGCTCCGCGAGCCAAAAGTTGTCCAAGCCAGACTTAAAACTATTTAGTTACGGACTTTTGATCACTTCAACTGGGAGCAGGTTCCGTCGTTTACGACTATCTGGCTGGAGACTGACTGCTTAATTTCAAATCTAGCATGTTTTTACTAGCTTCTGGCTGTTAATCCAGAACTTAGCTCGAAGAATATATGTCTATCCACTTTGTCAATTCTATTTACGATCTTCTATGTCTCCATTATACACCCTCTTCTCCAATGTGGCTGCAGCGATGGTAATCTTAGGATTCTTATTCGCTTATGATATGGGAGATCCTTCAGCTTTGGTATTAGTTTGGTGGCCCGTCTCTGAATATTTGCTATCCCTACCCCGTCACGCTTAAATTTTGGGTGTCAGATCACATTACCATATTCTAAGTTTGGTTGTGCCATAGTGGTGACTAGTCTAGGCATTGTGACAATATCTAGACACGTGAAGGTGGCTTTTATTAAGCTTAACAAACGTGATGCGTTTTCTACTGTTTTGGAGATATAGGCATGAAATTGTAGTTTCTCGTCAATACAGTTACGTTACCCAAGTCCTTCTTAATTTTCGTGTCGCTTAATATCTCATTTTCTAGCTAGTATTTTAATCTCTGTTTCGAGATGCCTAGATGGAGGCTTTTGCATTTGGTTACATTGAAGCCACTTGTGTGACCGTTTCACGAGGTTGTCCAAGGTTTGCTGCATGACATCGGTATCTTCAATTGTATGAACTGCACATACCTGCTTCGGAATATAAGCAAATAGGTATGCTGCACTGATGACCACGTCTGGCCGGTCATTTATGAAAATGACAACAATTTAGGACCTAGGACCTTTTTCAGGTATTCTGCGTTAGATATCTGCCCAAGTGACAACTTATCATTTACTAACACCTTCTGCGATCGTCCACTTAGAACACCATGGAACCACTCCAGTAGCTTACCAGTTACACCATATGCCTTCAATATCCTCAGTAACCTTTGGTGAGGGACAGTATTAAAAACTGTTTTTTAAATCCAAATAAATTACGTCAATGGGGGATCCACTATCCAGCAACCCAGATCATGTGACCAATAACTGTGTCATGTTAGAGTATCCAGGGACAAAACTATGCTGCTGGTCACAAAATAGGTTGCGACCCATCATGTGATTCATAAGTGAATGTTTGGTTACAGACTCCATCATTTTCCCTATCAGCGATGAAAGACAGACCGGCCGAAAAGTTTCGACCTTTTCTTGTAATTTGGTGTGATGTGGGCATTTTGCCAATCACTTGTTAGGGGTCCTTCTTCATGTGATTATGTGCAGATGATGCTCAACGGCAGGTTAATGGAGGGAGAGATCTCAATCAACAATCGTTGTTGGAAGCTATCTTATCCAGCAGACTTAGTTACTTCCAGGTTCCTGAGGGTTTTATTTCAATGCTTATGTTGAAACTATATTTGAACCGATATTTGGGTTCTAAGTCGTGGATGTTTTTGTTTCCATGTGTGAATACACTCACAAAAAAGAAATTCAGTAAGTCAGCTTTTGTTTTATGATCAACTGTGGGTTTACCATCTGCCATTTCAGATCACCAAGTTTACTTTTGATCTTAATTCTGGACTTATAATAACTAAAAAATGCCTCGGGGTTCTGTTTCACATTTATCACCAATTTGTACTCAAAGTCCCTACACAGATGTCTTGTCATCATGGTTAACTCGTTTTGTTTTTCATTTGTCGTTCACACATAGTGTCATTTGTTATCTGTTTCTTTATATGTTTTCCATGCACGCTGTTTCTTTCTATATTTGGCTTTGCTTTGTTTTGTCATCCATATCTTTCGTCGTTTGTTCTTTTTGGCTACTGATTTTGGTATAGATTTCTCCATTTGGCCTACATTTTAAAAGTATATCCATATTTCTTGTGCAGTCATACCTTTGAAATTTGGTGTCCAGTCAATGTCCATGAAATTATTGTTTATTACTGTTATCTGTTTGATAATGTATTGTTTTATAACTGAACTTTCCAGCACGTAGATATATTCGTGGTCTATCTTCGCAGACTATACAAAATACATTTTAAACTCTCGACAACGTTATTATATCCGGGCATATATATTAGTGGTGACACCTAGATAGTTGTATAACTGATTATGCGAGCTGCCTGGATGAATACAATTTTTTTCAATGGACCATATATCAAGATTTAAATTGCTATTGTGTTGTGCAAATGTGTAAATTTTAAATTAATTGGACTGGATATGACTATATGTTCAGGTCAAACAAAACAAATCTAGCAGGCCATGTCTAATGTGTGGCTTGTACTGAGCGAAAAGGTAAAGACGCCCACGTCGTTATTTCTGAATATCAAAACATTATAATGTGAAACAAAAACGATGATGATAGAGATGTAGGTCTATTTATAAAGGATTCGATTAATTTTAAAGTTAGAGAAGATTTGTGTGTATTACTTCCACATGCTTATGAATCACTATTTACCAAAACGGAAAGTGAATGCAATTTATAGTCCCAGCACCCCACTATGTACTGATGTCAGTAAGATTTCCTTTATCTGTTATGATATTATTATGAAAGGTTTTAATTCTGAAGGTAAATCCAGCTTGATTTTTAGTAATGTTAATATTTATTTTATTTGAAATATAGAACTAATGATAAAACTGGTGACTATTTTGATGATGTTTTCTTTCGGGTTTTGTACCAGTTATTCATAAACCACCATGAGTAGCCTACACATCAGCTACTCTGATTGTTCATATCTATTCAAATCTGACTAACAAGGACGCACTTTAAGGAATTATTTTGACTAATGTGGAATATCATTTTGGCATGCTCCATATTGTAAATGATTCAAACAGGTACACCAATAAACCAGCATTCATTATTAAATGGACATTTACTGAAACCAACATGCTATCTGATTTTTTTCAGAATTTTTAAACACTGGTTGTCACGTGATCCATGGGTCTCAACCCACTTATTGATAGCTACTAGACATAAAGCGAAGTTATTCAAAAAGAATCTTAGGTAAACAATTGATTAAATTATTAATTGCCACAACATTACATAAATGTGTGCAATAAGACTAAATCCAACTTTAAAAAGAAAATATTATTTGCATCTCTCTGAATATAATAATACCAGTATAAAAAATACGTGGTCAGTACTGAAACAGCAATAATAAACAAAATGATAAACCAATCGTTGCCACAGACATTAAAATACACACCAAATATATTTAAGGAGAAACCTAAAAATCAAATAGTTTTAAAATGTTTTTTTTTCAAGAAAATCTATCTAAAATACTATTTGAAAACATCTCAAATTAACAGAACCGGTATATTTTTCTAAACCATAGAACCATATAAAGTTGACCAAATCACAAATAAAATCGAAACCTATGCTTAATCCAGGTCATGATGAAATATATTTTAAATAACAACTTAAAAACTATTGAATATCTTAAATATCCATTAAACCACAGCATTAATAAATAATTATTTACTGGTATTGTTCTTAATCACCTGATAATAGCTACTGTAATTTCATATATACATATTATATTTGACTTAGTGCCATATGCACAGTATATATTTGACATAATGCCATGTGCATTATGTATATTTGATTCCATGTAAAATCCACCACATATGTTTTCTTTGGAGCCATATGCACACAGTATATACATACCTTATATATATATATATATATATATATATATATATATCAATTAATACCAAATATACAGTATATATTTCAATTAGTCTCATATACAAAGTACATACTTTGACGTAGTGTCGCATACACATTTATTTCCTTTGATACTATTCTATTACCACTGCTATGTGAATATGTATAAATAATTCTGTATTATGTAATAATTTTATTGGTCACACGAAACTGGCTTGTTTTTGTTTTCCAAGTAATTTGCTGCCATATGTTTTGTAATAAATTAAATGTTAATAATATATTTGACCTAATAACTCTTGGGCCAACATCATATGCTCCATATATATTTGACTCATATAAATATATTTCTTTAATATCTTACAATGTTCACCTTATTGGCCTAATGTTACATGTTTAATAAAGATTTTATCTAATGAAATAATGTCCGATCAGATATCTTTGCCTTAGGCATTACTTTGACTTAATTCTTTTGACATCCTACTATTCAGACAGCATTAAGTCAATGGCATTAACTCAAATATTTTTCATCTATTAATAAATATTGAAATTATTGCTGATATGAAGTAAATTGAAAACGAAAGTTGGAACGAACGTCGATATGAACACAGCTCACCATCCATAAAGATATGTACTGTATATCTGTAGTTACTTAAAACAAAATGCTGGAAGCTGGTCAACCAGCAGAAGAAGGAAGTAAAACTTCCCTATCCACTCGTCACCAAAGGATCTTGCCGTCGCATTCACTCATCTCTTTGATGATAAGTATCCATATCCATGCTGGTTTCCCTGACATGAACTATCCATGTGACTTTCACGTTCCTCTTCCTAAATGCTCCTTCATGGAGTTTTCTTATATCAGTGAGGACGAATTAGTACGCATTGGCATGAAGTCACCTTCTAAAGGATGTTCACTCGGCCCATTTCCTACACGTATGGTCAAACTTGACATGGATCCACTTCTCCCATTAATAACTGCTTTGATAAACTCGTGTCTTGCATCAGGAGATGTCCCTGAAAACATGAAAGTGGCCAGATTATCTCTTTTCCTGAAGCAACCTTGGATATCGAACATCTCCAGAACTACAGACCAATTAGCAATATGTCACTCCTCTCCAAGTTAATGGAGAAACTTGTCCCCTTCAAGCCGCAATCCTATATGGATACTCTTGGTCTCCACAACCCAACATAGTCTGCGTAAAGGACCGGCCACAGCACAGAAACAACACTCGCCAGAGTTCAGATCGAATTGCTATGTACCATTGGCAAACACGGATTAGCCATTCTCTGGTCCTTCTGGCTCTGAGTTCAGGATTTGATATTGCTGATCATATTGTCCTACTAGATCTTATGCATTTATTGCTGGATATTGGCGGTACTGTTCTTGGGTGGTTTATATCATACCTGACAGGACGCACTCAGCAAGTTCAGATTTATGATGCATTGTCTGTTGAAATATTTCTTTAGTTTGGTGTGCCACCAGCTTCGGTGCTTGGACTCATTTTATTCTTCATCTATATGTTGCCGCTTGCTCATCTTATCCGGTCGTATGGCCTCCGCATGCATAGTTACGCCAACGGCACTCAACTCTACTTGGCTTTCCAGAATCTCAAGAAGGTTGATGCCGTACACAACGGCTGCATCACGGTTGACCGATGCCTGTCAGATATTAATGAATGGATGACGAATAATAAACAGGAGATCAACAATGATAAGACTGAAATTATGTTGTTTGGCACCAAATTATCATTGGCTGATGTTAACATCAAATCACTTGAAGTGGCTGGAACTCATGTTCAAGTTTATGATGGCCCTTTGAGAAACCATGGTGTTGTACTGGACAACTCTCTTTCCAGAATAGGATGGATCAATCAGCATGCTTACATTTGAGAAAGGTTGGTCAAGTTCGAAACAAACTCACCGAAAGTTCCACCAAATCGTTAGTTCAATCACTCGTCATTTCCAAATTGGACTACGGTAACAGATTACTTTGTGGTCTTGCTATTGATCTGGTGACCAACCTGCAATTTGTTCAAAACAAGGCGTCACGATTGGTTTCCCAGACGACGAAGCGAGACCAAATAACACCTATACTATTTAAGCTCCACAGGCTACCCGTGGACGTCCGAATCAACTTTAATGTGTTACTCATGTTGTATAAAGCTATGTATGGACTGGCCTCTAACAATATTCGCGAACTTCTAAATGAGTATCAGCTCACAAGACAGCTGGGATCATCTTACCACACCATGTTATAAATACCGAAGACTGGGACAGTCCGATATGGAATTTGTACATTTTCTGCATATGCACCGAAAATCTGGAACATTCTACCATTACATATTCGACAAACTGACACTATCTCGTATTTTAAATCATGGCCTAAAAACTCATTATTTTAAATTAAAATACCAACACACTAGTCAATTTGTGTACTCCTGTGCTTTTACTACTTATTTTGTTATTTTGTTTCTATCACACCAATCATATCTATATCATGTATTGTTTTACAATATTGTGAAAGCGCTTTTGAACAATTCTGGAAAATGCGCCATACAAAAGTCAATTTATTAGTATATTACTAAAGGTATGAGACTGGTTCGTACTATACTCATCAGTCAATAGTTGTTTGTATTTTTCCACGTTTTCTACATTCCAAATAATACGATCGCCAGATATATAATTATTATCACCTTCCCGAACCTTTGCCTGTATATGTTATATTGGGGTGTATTCACCTTGTTGGACGCCACATTTAAGCCCATTTTAATAATAATGACTAGTAGTAGTACTGCGAATGTTTCATTCTTAAACAACTACACATTGAGAGTAGAATCATTCACCAGTTAGTAATATTGGCTGAGTTAATGCGTCATCTGTTTATTCATGTTACACCGATTTGTTATAGACATTAGATGATAAACTGGAAAGAAAGAAGATAAATGATTACAATGGATAGCAAGCAATATGTAATGTCACTATAATTAAATTTGTTTCTAATATTTTCTCAACGTTAATTTCTAATTTGAAACACCACATTTAATCAAAATAATTTCTCAAAATAGTTTATGCTTAATAAATATCACATACATGTGAACATAGGCAATATATATAGGTAAGAAGACTAAACTCAAGTCATGCAAAATATTAAAATAATAAGTAAAAGGTTTAACCATGGCTAGCTTTGAACCCCGATCAGTAGATTGAAACGTAATGATGCTGTCCATTAGATTACTCAGCCCTACACACTGACTGTGCCAAAGCAAGCAGTAACAAGAAGTCAGACCCGTCAGAAGATCGTGATGACAACATGTGCTGGTCAGTGCACCTTGAATCAGTATTATTTGCAAATGCACAACTCGATATGTGCACCTAGAAATATACTGCTAATATACAAGATATGGTCACACAAATAGGGGAATTATGACACAAATTACTTCAAGCTACTAATTCAAACAACACAGCACGTCTATTAATCTTGAATAATTCTACAGACTATTCAAGAACGACGACGATGGTCAATTTACATTGTAACATTAGTCTCAACTATTTGCCACTCCGCAAAAAGAAATGAAAAAGGGCCAATAAATTTAGCGTTATGTAGTTTGTGTCTGATAACATTTTTAATTAATATAAATTTAACTTTTTATAAGATGAAGCATAAATGTGAGTTGGCTGATAAATAATAACGTAGTTAGTATACCATATTTGACAATTCTCCCAAGTGGCACATGTTTGTTTAGAGGTTAATGAAAGTCGTTGGAATTGTGATAGTGACAACGACTATTGATCACAGTATGAAAAGTAGCCTGCAGAGTTTTGGAGTTATTGTTAGCTTCACAGCATTAAAATAAGTTTGTATTATTTGAAAGCTTTGTCAGCTAAACACAAAGAAGAGGTAGTGATATCTTTGATGCATATACAATGATTGAAGATATCAAATCAGAGATTCAATGTTTGAGGAATTATATTGGTGTAGAATTCCAGAGATGGCACGACGAAGCAAAACACCTGGCTTCATGTGTAGTGCTGAAGAAGAAATACGAAGGGTTCACTGTAATTGGACCTGCTGACACCCCATTTTCTTTGTTAGAAGAGACCAAATGGCATTCTCTTTATTGATATTTTCCTGGAATAGCTGCAGAACCATTTTTCTGCAGACAACTGCTGGCCAGTGAATGCTTTGCTGAGTCTTATGCCATCTTTAATTGTTAAATTAGGGATTCCTCCTCTAGAACACTTTGAATCATGGCATGACGACCTGCTAACTCCGAAGTAATTAGATACTGAGGTATTCAGATGGCTCAATATGTGGTATAGGTATTCTGACATGAGCGAATTAACAAATACTTTGATGAAACCCTTAGTATATGCAGATACAGATTCATTTCCGAAAATTAGAATTTTACTGGTGTTAGGATGTACTGTGCTCGCCACATCTGCCGAACAAGGCGTATATTCTCTGTGTTGAGGCTAATCAAAAGCTATTTCAGGAGCTGAATGGCTGACACAAGGTTTTCTGTGAAAATACATCACAATAAACACATCGATTCCAAATCAATTGCAGATAGGTGTATGCTTATATGAGGTAATACATATATATATATATATATATAATATATATATATATATATATATATATATGAGGTAATACATATTTTAAACATATTGTTTCTTTCACATAAGCATGCTCCTTGAGATAAATGGTCAATCTACGTATTAATTATATTAGTGACATAACAAATCACATTAAAACAAATATATATATAGTTCTTTTATCTTTTAATATCCTACCACATACCTTTGTGTAGTAACATTAAACTGCAGATTATATTAGATTACGTTGATCATTTCTACTCTATTGTTTTGCACCTTTGGCTAGAAGAGTCAATTCCAGAAAGTTCTATAGACGTCACTAGACTGACACTAAGTAATAGTTGCAATGACCACAGTGACACATCACATGTATTTCTGCGTCATAATGTAAGCCATAGAAAATATAATGTTTCTGGTATCATATCGCTTAAACAAATAATGCATACAATGTGCAGCTCAATATTCTTTATGTATACAAGCTTTCAGCGGCTATGTATTTTCGATAATTAATTATAACACTTGATAAGAACTTTGCTATTTACATTACACAATTGGGGCCTATTTCAAAACTTGCTTAATTATGTGTTATTTTAACACTAACTATGTCATCCCTTTGACTCTCTTAAAGTAATATAAAAATGAAAAATGATTAGTCTCTGAGCATATATTACACCCACAATGCCAATTTGTAAAGACTAATATATTCTTACCTCAATATATTATACTTGGCTGATAAATAAGTCATGTTAATCAAAGACCGATGTGACTTATGCGAGATAGATGATGACTACTAAA
>JAODUP010001938.1:0-23315 GCA_025642065.1 Paralvinella palmiformis | reverse complement strand
ACAGGATCCTGTACATTGATCTGAAACGTACAGGAACCAAGTGCAGTTGGAACAAAACTGGTGTTATATGTTCCCCTTTTCGAGTCAACAGACTTGTAGTACAGTTCTGCACTCGATATAAGCAGGTTTTCAGAGTTATGGAGATATTATATAAAATGCATTGCCATTGTCCAGTCGGGAAATAATAAGGGCTTCGATTAATTTCTTGCATGTTTCATCATTTATGTACTTGCTAATAAGTCCTTTTTTATTCGATAATAACAGGACTTACACATATAATTCACCTGCTTCTCCATTCCTGGAGTAGTATCTAATATACGCCCTAGATTTCTTACAGACATGGAAGAATTTATATAACTGGATCCTACCTTAATGAAAAGATTCCCAGTTTTCTTTACATGTTGCTTGGATGAGAAAACAATGAATATAGACATACACATACTTCTGTGATATTGCATAATTGTATGCGGTAAAGTGCATTTCAACTTTGTACTAACTTTTGATTATTCACTACCAGTAAATAATAAATATTTAAAAGAAATACATAATGTTCATGTTATGACAGAACATTCACGTAGTTCCTCGAGAGTTTTCCGATAGCGCATTAATAACTGCGGGTTCGAAACCGGTTCATACTTGTATTTATGGTTTGTATCCCCAAGGAGTCAGCCCAAGATTATATGCCTAGATGTGACCTGTGACCTATTGCTAAGAAAACTACTGAATTGCTTGATGTCTACAATTATTGATAAACTCATTTAGCATTAACCAGTGGCTGGAGATGTTACTAACAAAGACAAGACAATAATACCATATGTTACCTTTAGGTCAAGAACGAACAAATATTTCAGACACCGATACCATCTAAACTTTGTATACCGAGAATGTTGTCTAAATCAGCTAAGACCTCTCAGTCTCTAAATTTCTCCGTTCATTTACTATGGATATCGGTTAGGGAATACACTGAGAACTCGTCCATTCTCAACACCGGTTGACGTTTTCTGCCCAACCGAAAGTTTAAAAAAAGACTTACTTTGTGTAAAGCAACCAAGCTATATAATCTGACGGGAAGTTTAATGTATTTCATTTGTTAAAATAAACTTGGACTGTTCGGTGAAATTTAATCACTGTATGATGGCGCGCTTATATCATAGTCAGTGATTTCAAAATACTTTTATTTCTGTAAAGCGTACTCATGTATTACCAGTGGACAGATCTGAGACATACAGTTAAAAATAACCTGTCTGGAAGTGTCATCTATAGATGTATTGTAAAAGTAATGCTGGACTCTACAGTCTTAACTACACGACGGAATTGAATTAACCAAATAACTCACGAAATATTAAACCAAGATCGTCTGAAAAATATATATATATATATATATATATATATATATATATATATATATATATATATATATATATATATATATATGGAGAGAGGGGAAGAAGAAAGAAAGGAGAGAGAGGGAGGAGTTAGTGGCGCGTTATTTCTAGAAATGCTTAAATGTGTTTGAAAATCTCGTTTCCTCAGAATGGGCTTTACTGTCCAATATATTCACCACTGAATATTTGTAATTAAATGATACTTTTTTTTGGGGGGGAAGGGGGATATTTCTATGTAAATTCACCAAACCACATGCTTATAATCACTTTAGTTTGTGTTATTGTAATTCAGTCAAGCCAATGATTATTATTCCGTGTAATTGGAAGACAAATAACTATACGATGACGAGATAAGACATTACCATGTCAACACGTGATAGAAGGGGCCATGAAGCGAATAAAAAACTGGAGTTTTGTTTGTTAACTTTGATATTTATTATTGGCAAAATACCATTTAAGTATTTAACATTTCCACATTTACTCTTTGGTATAAGTTGACAACATTGGGATCATTAATGACTAAATGGGTATATTGCCAAAGAAATAATTGCATGTATGTCTATATGTAAACTGAGTACTGCAATTGGTTATATTTATTTCATAATGTATGAAGTTGGAAGATGTAGCAAATGCACTTAAAGGTCTATTCTGAAGTGAATAAACTACAAGTCATTGGTAACTGATCCCAAACGAGCATCTGGTTTCAACAGCTGAAGCTTGGAGGAACCTAAGTTTGGGGTCCATTTCTACTTTCATATGAATTCGTTGAGAGAAAAACACCCGGACAGGGGGGTAATATGGACGTAATTTGGTACGATGACGATGACGACACAGCGCACTGTTCCAACTGTCACACATTGTTCCTCAGCACACACAACTCGTTGGGTGGTTAAAAACATTTTAACGCCGGGGGTATGATCAGCAGAGCGATATCTAAAACGTAATGACTATATCTGTGCCATAACATGTTGCTGCAGACGCTTCGTTATTTTAACCTAATAATTGTACTCGCCTGCTGGAAGACTCGGGCGAACAAGTGATCTAGCACCAGAGTTAAAATCCCAGCCGGGCTATGACTAAGGGATATTTCATATTTCACTTCGATTTATTATCACCGGAATTTGCCTACCATGTGCACAAAATGACATTAAAACAGGAATCTATACGTCTACCAAAAATGGACAGTTCTACAGCTAAGAATCCAATATAATTGTCACGAGATTACGGCTTTTAACTAGTGACAACTGTCTAATGTAGGACTAACTATGCTTGTGGTCATACGAACATAAAAGGTTTGGGGTTTTCGTTTCTGATGATGACGAACCCAAACTCTCTACACGTGTCTAGAATATTTACATATCATGATGAATAAGCATAATACGAAAACAGATAGATGACTATTAACATATTGTCCAATTGGTTGATACAATTATATGTTTCATCTGTTCTCGGTCATACAAATACCTACTAGAAGTTTCAAAATGTTAGACTATCGTACCTTCTTGATTATTAGTTGTAAGAAAAAATAACATTGTCAATTTAGTCTTTTCCACCACGACTCCGAGTTCGAAGCTCGATCTTATAAAGAAAATATACCCTTTCTCTATTTATAACTATATATATATATATTACTATCTGTCTATCTGTCTGTCTAATGATCTATCTATTTATCTATCTATCTATTTATCTATCTATCTTTCTATCTATCTATCTGTATATCTATCTATCATATCTATCTATCTATCTATCTATCTATCTATCTATATATATTATCTATCTATCTATCTATCTATCTATCTATCTCTCCGTCCTTCCATCTATTCATCCATCCACCCATCCATCCATCCATCCATCAGTCTATCGGTCTGTATGTCTATCTGTCTGTCTGTCTTTTATCTGTCTGTCTATCTGTTTGTCTATCTACTGTCAGTCTATCTATATATTTGTTATCTATCTTTCTATCCATCCCCTCTCTATCAACGGAAACCTTTTTCTTCAGATTTAGTATTAATCTAGTCTCAAAACAGTAACTAAAACATGAACAATTTCGCGGATTTATATCAAAGGAACCTTCTTTTTCAAGTAATATTCAATATCTGACATACACTGGCATTATAAGTACTGGGAGAGAAACAGAGAATGTAGTATATTATATTTAAATCAGTATCCTATTAAATCAAAGTAAAAGGAAATTGCTATTGTGAAATCACGGAAAATTTTATTTTGTGGTTGAGAGTCATTACCAGGTTCGTTACTTACAAAAAACAATTTGTATGTTCCTGGTGGTGGCTTGTGTCCAAATAGTGCAAAAGAACACTCGTTTTACCAACTGCAAGGTGAAGGTCAAACACTTCGGATTTGTACTTGGACTCTTACCTGGCCCAACTCGATGTCAAACTTCAACCTGGAACTTCGTTATTAAGGAAAATATATGTTTCTCTTTGTGCTTGAGCAGAGGTAGGATCAGTTGCTCGCAATAAAACGCCAAAATTTCAAAAACCTACCTCATTTGTAATATGCCAACAAATCTTGCTTCCCCAGCTTTCTGGAAATTCTGAAAGGAAGTATTTAATCACACATACACATACACGCACGCCCACACACGCTCGCACGAGCACAACACACTTACACACACACACGTACACACACCCACACACGTATATATATATATATATATATATATATATATATATATATATATATATATATACGCTATATTCTTTAACTAATTAATTTCTATTGTCAGCACATGTCTTCCCTTACATGCTTGTTTCTCCATGTCGAAGGTTATATAGTTATATCATATTCCTCACGCACTCGTCATCCAACAACACTGCAAAACAATCATTATGACGCAATTTCTTCTTTACAGGTGTTATAATCATCAAATTTCAAACGGCTATCTTTAGTCACTTCAGAAATAGACTCCTATGACAATTCTTTTCATCACCACATATAACGATTCTCGAATCTCTAACTATGTCCGTCATTAAAGGTTTTTCAATAAAAAACTGTATGTGAAGCAGATACTACATAATGCCGGTAGATGGATTCAAATTACAATAAATAAGACTTTGATATCATTGTTATGGAGTGTGTCTAAAGCAACAACGGTAGGCTAATGCGGCAACATTATCTTCCTTCTGAAATACAAATACAGACATTTTTATTTGTGACTTCATCATTCAGTTGGGTGTGAATCAAAGAAACCTGTACTGGAAGGTACACAGGCGAAGGATATTAACACCACATGACACAAAATAGGTCATTTAGGAACATTCGTTTTAAAGGTCAGTCTCCCAAAACATATATATATATATATATATATATATATATATATATATATATATGTTTTGTGTGTGTGTGTGTTTTTAGGGTACATATAAAGAGGCAACAGGCACAGAGCATCAACATATCTAAACATCCTTCGAGACCTACATCCCTAAATCTAAACACAACTAGTCTCCCAAATATGTGTGTGTGTGTGTTTATAATGAAATACCCTTTTTCATAATTTCCAGAAAGATGGAGAAGCAAGAATTTCAGACATCTTACAATTAGGATGTTGGAATGTTTTATTGCTAGCAGATGGTTCTACCTCTGCTCAAACACAAAGACATACTTATATTTCATAATAAACAGGTTTCAGGTTGAATTCTAACATGGAGTTGGACCAGACAAGAGTCCAAGTAAAATTCCGAGGTGTTTGTGCTTAACCTTTCAGTTGGTAAAATAATTAATTTTCCCATTATTTAGACACAAGCCACCTCCAGGAACATAACAAATAAGGCTCTAATACGCATCAGGTCAATTGTACAACAATCATTTGAAGACCAATTTAGCAAATGTCTGATATCAGTCTCTGTAAACGGTTCAAATGTACTGATATTAGACATGAATCAGTATTCCACCTTTTTTTTCTAAATTAATAATATTTAGGAGCCCAATCTGATTTAAATATAATATACTACATTCTCTGTTTTTGTCCTAGTACTTATAATGCAAGTGTATATCTTGTACGATGTCAGATATTGAACATGTCTTGAAAAATAAGGTTCATTTGATATAATTCCACGGATGTTACATGTTTTAGTTACTGTTTTGAGACTAGATTAATACTAAATCTGAATGAAAAAAGTTTCCGTTAATATAGAGGGGACGGATAGAAAGATAGATATGAAATATATAGATAGACGGACAGTAGGTAGACAGACAGACAGATAGTCATACAGACATATATACATACAGACAGACAGACAGACAGATAGACCTACCGATCGACCGACATATATAGGTAGATAGATAGGTAGGTACGTAGAGAGTTAGAGAGATACTTAGATAGAGAGATAGAGAGATACACATATAGAGAGATAGATGGAGATAGATAGATAAAGAAATAAATTGAGATAGATTACTCGAGGGATAGATTGAGATAGATAGATAGATAGATGGAGATAGATAGAGATAGATAGTGAGATAGCCAGATAGAGATATAGAGTTATAAAGAGATTGATACATATAGAGTTTCTTAAGAGACAAATATTCTGCTATTAAAACTTATCATACCAATTTCATATAAACTATATAGTTATTCAAAAGATCATATTCAAAGTCAGTTTTAAAATAATATATTTTTAGGCGTTTTAAAATAACATTGCTTCCATAATAATCTAATTGGACTTTTTGATGACCTATATTGTGTCGTGTGATGTCAGTAATATTCGCGTGTATTCTTTCCGACATATATCTTTGAATGATGGCCGACTGAATTGACGAAGTCAGAAAATAATGTTCTATGTATTTTTATTGGGAAGATACTGTTGCGGCATTAACCTAACCTTGTTGTTTTCGACGCACTCGCTTACATTAAAATCAAAGCCGTATTTGTAATTTGAATCTTTATACCGTCAGTATGTAGTGTCTGCTTCATACACAGGTTTTGACCTGAGAAGTCCTTTATTGGAAGATATGATTAGATGTTCCAGGAATAGTTACTTCAAGCAATGAAAAGAAAAGTCGTAATCAAAAGTAGCCTATTTCTAAAGTGTCCATGGAACCGTGATCATTATCGCGACATGAAAGAAGAAACCGCGTCATTGTTGTGATTCTGTATAGGTGTGTGTGTGTTTGTGTGTGTGTTGTGTGTGTGTGTGTGTGTGTGTGTGTGTGTGTGTGTGTGTTGTGTGTGTGTGAGGTGTATATTTGTATAGATATATCTAGTTTAGGTTATTAAATAGTGATTAATTATACCTGAAAATTGATTTTACCTTGGTTTATTAAAGTTTAGCTTAAAATATAAGTTAACCCCATCCACATTAATCCTGCATTCAATCGATGTTATAAAATATATACTATATACAGTATATATTATATATAATATGTATATATATATATATATATATATATATATATATATATATATATATATATATATGGGTTATTCTCGTGTTGAGTTTTGGCACACAAAGGGTAGTGACCTTCAACAGATAAGCAAAACTCCATCAAAACATATGCATGTTGATGACGTCAGTACACAACCGTGTCGATAGAATTGAAACTAAAAACAGACAGAACCGAATATTCATGATAATTATTAAAATGTCCACGTATTGTAATGCCTTCAGGGCTTAGTAATTTCACATATATAAAATGGCTAGAATTAACTTTACCTACAGTTTTAATACGAAATTTTATATTTTTGAGTAGGGTGGAAATTTACAAAGAATTGTAATCCAGTTACTGGCATCCATTTACAACTATAATAAATGTTCTATTAATTGCATGTATTATATTTACCTATAAAACCCGCCCTGTTTCTGTCATTATCATATCAAGTCTCGAATGCAATAGATATCATGGGATCAAGCAGGTCAAGATTATGGGTAAAATTGAATAAACACAGACAAAACACTCCAAAGGTAATGAAGCGAAGTCAAGCATGAAACACCTTTCAGATAAGGCCACGCCGAGATTCAAACTCAGGTTCTAGTGATATGTGGTCCAACGCGCTACCAGTTAAACCACGGGGCGTTCTCATCTGATATGAAGCAACACAACAAAAGGTAGTGGACCAAGGACATTATCCGCTCTGATCTGGATGTCACTGAATTCCTAAATCAAACAAACTAATCTGAAGGACACTTCATTCCTTACTGCCAAAGCGAACCAATATATAAGAATGTCGATGGGGAGTGCTCTGGTTTCAAAGTAATAACCTATTTGTACCATCAACGACCATGGACTGTGTATCAGGTAACGACTTCATAAGCAAGTTCAGGTACAAACCAAACGAACAAGGACAGCCAACTGATTTGTAATCTAACATGTCCACTGCTGAAGCCGCCATTGCTTCAAATCCAGCACGGTTCAATACATCTAGCCAGAAAATATTGTCGCAGGATAGTTTTAGACAAAGGAACTCGACTGTCTTCATAAATAAAATTGAATAAACAAAATAACAGATCAAGAAAACTATTTTGTGTTATGGTGAATGAAAAACAAATTACTGTTTTGTTCTCATACCTAATCACCGCAGCTAATAAAAAGACTGAGCACGACCATGTTTTTAAAATCAAGTCCGCACCATAACACGAGCAAGAAATCTGATACAAGTTTAAACGTCCATTTAGCTACCTATATAGTTATTATCTCTAAGCGGATTTCCAGTACATGACTAAATGTGGAGCGGCATTTAGCTCCGCAACATAACGGCTTCAGTGTTAGTGATATTAGAATTAATCTTTCTAACTGGGTTTATATATATATATATATATATATATATATATATATATATATATATATATATATATAACTAACAAATAAAAATAAAGCTTTATGTTTACAACACACATATATATATATATATATATATATTATATATATATATATAATTCATTGGGCGTTCGTGGTCTAGCGGTAGCGTGTTGGACCACAGATCACTACCACCCGTGTTCGAATCTTGGCTGGGCATATCTGAAGGTTGTTTCATCTTTGACTTCGCTTCATTACCTTTGGAGGTCGCTCAGCCCATTTAGCCTACCTTATGCACAAACGTGGCCGTAATATACCAATCATCATATATATATATATATATAATATAATATATAATGGTTTGTGTGCTAAACGACTACAAAGCCTTCATTTTTATCATTATGTAGGCGATATAAAAAGACCAATACGTTTTCTGTATTTAGGCCTACGTAATTATTTTGTTGGGTTTCTAAGAGAGGACATTGTATAGTAAGTCGTGAATCCCCATTCCTGGTTTCATTGAATAAAGATAATTCGTTAACAGTGTTTATCTGTCTCCAACATTTGTGTCAGTGAATGACCTTTGTCCATCACAGCAACTGATTTTGTTCTTTGTGTGATGATGGTGGTCGTGTTTATTTGTGATTCTAATAAGACACCGTTGAGTAACAGGTGAGTTTCAGCAGGTGATAGAGAGATAGAGAGAGAGAAGAAGAAAGAGAGAGAGAGAGAGAGAGAGAGAGAAGAGAGAGAGAGAGTAAATTAGTGATGTTCGCACAAATTCATGCCAACTACATAAAGTTAATAATTATTCATAATCAAAATAAATTTTAAGATAATTCCACAGTTACAACAATATAAGTTTTGATTATTAACTAAACATGTGTTTCTCTATTAAAAATAAATGTCACCGTTCTTGGATGATCTTTATGATGACATCCGATATCTGTAATCTTCATTGGGAAGATAATGCTGAAGTCTTGTTATTTATTAATTTCTTTGGTCTCAGATGTTGACAATGTTTTCTCAAAGCGTGCAGCCTTTTGGATTGACGCGAATAACGTTTATTTCGCGGAATGATTAGAAGTTAGGGGGTTAAGGTTGCATCTGTTATGGCTAAAATAAGGGAGCCATTGTCAGAAGCCATCTTTTTCTCGTTGTGAAATGAGCACAGATAGCTGTTTGAAGTATGATCATTAGTGCAGGTGGGAAGAATAGGCGACTAACTGCATCATAATCATTCATTCGGTACATCTTCATTTGGTTAGCATTACAAATAACTGTACAAATAAGAGATTTAAAAGACATTTATTATTTATCTGTCAAAGCAACCTTGAACAGGTGTGTTTTAGAAGGTATTTAAAATTTTCAAGAGACGACCCACTTGTAATATCTGCTGGCAACCTATTCCACAAACTGGGGGTTGCAATACCAAATATAAAAGCACCATAAGTCTTGAGTTGAGAAATTGGCACCTGCAATAGTATCTGACTGGATGATCTGAGTTTTTGTGGTGACTTAATAATGGATATCAATTCACACAGGTATTTAGGTAATATATCAGTGATAGATTCATACGTTATTAATTCAATCTTGGAATGGATACGTTGTCTAACAGGTAGCCAATTTAGGTTTTGAAGAATTGGGGTGATATTATCATATTTTCGAGTATTTGTCACTAAGCGAGCTGCACTATTTTCAATTCGCTGAAGGCGATTAATGTTATAATCAGGTATGCCATATAACACGGAGTTACAATAATCTATACGAGTTGTAACATTGACATGAACTACAGTTAATACAAGGGAGTTAATACAATGTGGTGATACCAAATATATAATATTTGTTTTATTATAATTTAGTCTTAGAAGATTTTCAGTCATATATAGCCGACTATCAGCAACACAATGGTCTAACTTCTTAAAGTAAACGGAGAAATTTAACTCATTGTCAGGATCCAGTGAAATATACAACTGTGTGTAATCAGCACACAAGTGCTATTTAACCCCTTATCGCTGCGTAATGATCCAAAGAAGTCTGGTATACATTGTGAAAACCAGAAGACAAGGATTGAACCATATGGTAAACCAGATAACAAAAACTGAACGCCAGATAAAATACCATGAACATACACTCTCTGTGAGCGTTGTTCCAAATAGGATCGAAAGCATTCAAGTACTTTACCTGACACACCTAACATGTTTTCTAACCTAGAGAAAAGTACATTATGGTCAACTGTATCAAATGCAGTAGACAGGACCAAAAGAACAAAAAAAGAACACTTTTCACCCGAACCAAGACTGTTTCACTGGAGTGACCACTTTTAAACGCATACTGTGGTGATATATTAGGTTAATATTGACTAATTATTTATTTAGATGGAAAGCAACTGCCCTTGCTATACATTTAGATGAAAATGTAAAATTTGAAAGAGGTCCGTAAATTATTTAAAATATTACAGTTCATCCTGTGTTTTTTATTAATGGTTTTACAAAGGCAGCTTTCATGGATTTGGGGAAAACACCCAGAGATAACGATTTATTAATTATATTTGTAATCGAGCTTATTAGTCAATCCAGACAATCTTTCACAAGCCATGTAGGCATAGATGTAACTGCACAAAAAGCATTAGATGACCTTTACAGCAACTGTCTGATATTTGTCTCGGTAAAAGGCTTAAATGTATCCATCCACGGACATAAAGGACTGTTCTACCAAATGGCAAACCCTGTGCTAAGATGCTGGAAGGGAACCCCTCATATATGTTTAGTATCCTTTGACAGAATAAGTTTTTAAAACAATGGGCCATATCTTTATTTGAATTGATATTTTATTTCCCTTAGAAACTTTGATCTTTTTATTGTAATATTCTGATTTAGCAGAAGCTAGGTTATTTTTAACCCGACTTTTACTGTTCTTGATCATTTCATATTGAACACACAAACCAGTTCTGATTCACAGCCGATCACAATACCTCTGTGTTTCTTTGCAGTTTACATGTTCTTATTTTACCATGGAAGCATTAGTTTTCTTGACATTTCCTTTCTCCTTGAAGGTGCATTCTCATCAACAATGTCTCTCAATGTACTATCATAGAGATTCACCGGATTATCCACATCATCAGGTATCTCCAATACCAGAGAAGAGAACCCGCAGATCAGCAAGAAAAGCCTTCATATCAATCGACTTATATATTCTGAATGAAATAACTTTAGCTGAAACAGATTATTGTCAATATCACTTGAGATGACAAGATCTAAGATGTGGCCATGTCTGTGTGTTCTTTCTTGCACATGCTGCCTGAATTTGGCTGATCTAAGAATGTCAACTAGTTGTTTAGTATCTCCATTCCTCTGGCAATCCCAATGAATATTGAAATCAACAGATAGCAACAGCTGGTAGCCAGAGAGTCAAAAAATCCGAACATTCCTTGAAGAAATATGCAGTTTTCAGGCTATTTTTCTTAGTTGGGTATAATCAGTAGATAATAGCTACACGAACATTTATCCCGCAGATACAAAAGTCAGTTGGTAATTTTTAAAAGACTTAATCTGAAAACGCAAATGGGTGTCACATATCAAAGAATAACGGAGAAGAATGCCGACTCCCACACCATTCTTGTGAATCTAAGCTGCATGATGGAATCTATATCCAGCTGGAATAACATCACCAACAATGTTCTGGTCTGAAACATTACCAGTCAGCCTGTAATGACAATAGCATCAAAATCCATATCCTCAACAATATACGATATTTTATGAGATTTATTAGAGATCAAGTGAAAATTTATAAGACTAATACTTACATTTTGTACTGTCAAATTACTATCATCAGAGCCCATCTGCTTTTGATGCTAAGTGGGCGCATCGCCAAACAAATGGTATTACCACCATGGGGTCGTAAGGCAAGCAATTGATCCTTAGTATAATTCATTATATAAATATGAGAAATAAATAAATGAAAAGCAAATTCTGGTGGTTACACAACAACAACACCAACAACTCTGAACCACAATCATACATATTTAGTTATATTAACATAATATATAACATTCTAACATAATCATCAGTCTGATCATCAAAACGTTTATTTTCTTTGGGTATTAAATGGGTGGGAATATACAATGTTATCAAGCGAGTTGGGTGATTTTCATTTGACAAACATAGAAACAAATACAAAACACACACACACACACACAAATGTTATTATTTAGATAGTGCTCATTATTGATATCAACACGATTGATGGAAAACCAGACGAATACTGAGATCAAACTAATCATCACGAGAAACACATCCTTATAATATTTATTCGCATGATAATTAAGCAAACCAATCATAAGCACAATATTTTGTATGGCATTTCAGTCGACACGACACCCATGTTTGAATATTGGCTGGGCATATCTGAAGATTGTTTCATCCTTGACTTCGCTTCATTACCTTTGGAGGTCGCTTGGCCCATTTAGCCTACCATGTGCACAAAAGTGGCCGTAAAATCAATAATCTTCATCAATCATTAGCCGACACAACATTATATACTTACAGTTTATAATTGTTCCACGTTTGATGTAGTTTTTATATCTATTAGAATCGAAACATAAGAGGTCATCAGTGTGTACTGTTTATCACAGGGAATGAGCGGTTACTGCTATACCGGGGAAATGATATTTACAGCGACACAGTATTGGTTTGCGTAACCTTGATGTACCTAAAGGTTAATAACAGATGGTGGCTCCTGACGGTCAGGGCTACTTTAGTCCCTTCCATTAATACGTTCTTGTTTTTAACTAGACTCGACACATATTCCATATGATCACGACAGTTTAATAGCCATCACCTTCTTCCCAATCGGCACCCAGACGGCATTACCTGTTGACATATGCCCACTGAGATTAAGGATGGCCTTGAATAGAGATACGGGCCATAAGGGAGAAAACAGGAAATGAAATATTGAAAAAGGACATTATCATCGGGAATCTAGTATTTAAATCACTGTAGCAGTCATAGTACGCTCTTAAAGCATTATAAGTACTCCTGACTCAGGGATTGAAACACTGCATCGTATCTCAAGCGGTGGCATTGGGCAAATCTCGAATGGTTGGTGTGTTTTATACAATAATTTTAGTTGCATATCAAATTCAACTTAGTAATAAGTGAGAATAGAATTATCTTGCCTAGGCCGAGTTATGTCCAGTTTGTATTCTAGCATTCAAGACTAACAAGACAAATCTACTTGCCATTAAATAAATTACACTAAAACCATTAATTGTAGTTTATATAGGAGACATCAGGTCTAGTTTGAAAATGTTGATATTTAGATTTACAATTCTGCCATAAGGTTCTTTTTAAGCTCAGATGTAAATTTTCTAATAGTGACGAGTAGATGATAGTATTTATTTGATTTGTGTGCTTACGAGGTTTCTGATCTTCCAGCAAATATTAGAAGGCATATTATGCTGTGGTTGAGAGTTATGTTTTCTGTGCTTGCAGACTGAATGCTTCCAGGTCCGCATAATAAGAAAAGTATATTTAGACCTGCACTATTTGCGTCTTTGGAGTGACGTCATTAAAGTGTTTAGCCTGGTTATCCAGCATTTAAATGACTGTAGCAGGCACAATATGCTCTTAAAGCATTTTAAGTACTTCTGACTTAGGAATAGAAACACTGCATCGCATCTCGATAGCTGGCATTGGGCACAGCTCGCGTGAATGGTGTGTTTTATATAACAAATTTATTTGCATATAAAATCACCTTAGTAGTATGTGAGAATACAATTATATTTCTTGGCTTGAGTTATGTCCAATTTGTATTATGACATTCAAGGCTAGTTCTAATATGTTTGTCATAAATAACATTTAAACAAGTTATTATAACAATAGTTTGAATAGCAAACATTAGGTCTGGTTTGAAAATGTTAATATATAGTTTTAACAGCACAGAAACTATGTCGCCATGAGGGTTTCCTTTAGCATAGATGTCAATTTTCAAACAGCAATTAAGCTATCACTTTCAATAGTAGTCGCTTCAGGACGTCTGCCAGTTGTATTAAGTGATATATATATATATATATATATATATATATATATATATATATATATATATATATATATTCGCATGATAATTAAGCAAACTAATTCTAAGCACAATATTTTTATGAATTTCAGTCAGGATAATATGATTCACTTACAATTTACAAAAGTACCAGGTTTGTCTTAGTTTTAATATCTATAAAGGCAAAATTACGTCTATCATTATTTTAGAAATACATTTTATGTGTTCAGGATGTTTTTGATTAATAATGCTAATAATGTAGCCTATTCAAACGCTTTTACTAGCAGGAGGCATTCAAAGACTGTGATCAGTGATACCCGAAACAAGATGTATGTGTAAACTCAATAACATATTTGAACGATGAATAGCCTTTATCAGTGAAAGCAACTATTAAAATGTGAATTTTAGAACAGATTGTTGTTGTTTCAAGAGACGACGCATTTGTAGTATTTATCTCAATATGGATGAAATGAGTTTTAGGGAGTAGACGGATAATCACGTGTGATTTGCCATTGATAGCATTTTTATAGTAAAATCTTGAAACGGATACGTGTCTAACAATAAGCTAGTGTAATTTTGTAAAGTGCGTGTATAGTTTGTATTACCGAGATACTGATTACAGCTGAAGGTTCGCCTCATGGGAAATATACCACGTACATAGGAACCTTCATTAGATTCGAACTCAAAGCTGGACGTTTGTAGGGCACTGCTTTAACCACTGCGCTCTACTGAAGCGCTCCCATAGGGTTAGAATAATTGTGGTGATATGCTAATATTTTCGAGTATTTGACTTCATATGCCCTGCACCATTCTCAATCTGCTGAAGGCTATTGAAGTCATAATCAGTTACGCCATGTAATAAAAAGTTACAATAGACTAATATGTATCAAAGGCATTGACCACAGAAGTCAATGCCTCTCGTGTCAAAATAGTTTTAAAATGTGGATGTGATTTAAGTTGGCAGTAGGCAGCTCGATATGCTGATGTGGGCATGTTCATACAGATCAAAACATTTGTCGAAAGTAATCCCTAGACTAATTACTTACCTATGAGGGTAATGGAAGATGCACCAATGGGTACTTACTTACATATCATCTTCATCCCCAGTGGGACATAAGGCTATAACAACAATGTTAATTGTTGTTGTAGTTTCCATAACGGGTTTGTTTTTACAAGTAGGATTGTTAGCCCCACGCCCAGCCCCCAACCCAGATAACTAGCTGCTGGGTTTGGTCCCTCCTCTAAAAATTGGCAAGATTAGTTAAACCTACCAAAGGCTTAAGCCCCCGTGTCGGTATATCTTCCAGTGTCCTTGATAAACACATGCCTCATCACCAATCGGCAAGGTACAAACACAGAGGGAGGTCATTATGTAATGGTGCTATTTTAAAGTATTAAGTACAATGCATGGAATCAATAGCAGAAAATAAGTCCTTTATCATATTTTAATTTAGAAAGAGTTTGGGTCAATTATCGCTGAATATCAGCCATACAATGCTCTGAGTTCATCGATGAGATATTTAATTCATTTTTAGGATACAGTGGCACACCAAATAATATTTAGCGTCCTTTTGCTGTCCGGTGATCCCAACAGAACGTGTATAAATTGTGAAAACGAAAGAATCAAGAACTAAATCCCGTTGTACACTGAATAATTATAGCAGAATATCAGACAAAATAACACGAACAGTCACTATCGAGGAGAGTTATTACAAATAGTACTCAATTCCATTCAAGTAGTTAACCTGATAGACCAAACATGTCTTTCAACCTAAAACAAAAATGTTATATTCAAATGTATTAAATGTAGCAGACACATTCACAAGTACAATACTGGCTTAACTTATTTTATTGAGATCATAATATAATTTTTAGCTGAATCAACTCGGTATGGCTGTATGGCAATTATTATATGCAGGCAGTCGTGATTCAATAATATTATTATTGAGTATTATTTATTTAGACGAAAGTAATTGCCCTATATATAATTTTAGATAAACATTTAAATTTGAAACAAGTTACAAAATTACAAACATTAGTCTTCTATTATGATCAACTACAAGCAGAACAATAGTAGAAGTTTATATTAAAATTTGGAATCAAAGCGATTTACAACGTGGGCACTCATTTGTATAGTTATTTTATTTTTCGATATATCTTTTAGTGTTCAAAGTGATCAAACAGTCGGATAAGAATGAAAACGTTCAATTTAAACATGAGAAATGTAAATAATTAATCGTTGACATGCTAAAGACCTAAAATGCATTGCTAATTATCTATTGATAAAGTCAGAACTAACTTACAAAGCATATTATGACACCACTTCTCGAGGTACTATATCATAAAAGCATGTATATTTATGAGTGATCCTAGAACAAAAATATTTGAATTATTTATCAAGAAACCTATTGCCATTTTATGTAGTTCTTTCTTTGCAAAAACCTGCTCTTGACCGGGAAGTCTACATTATCTACCTCAATAATTGTCTTTCAATGAAACAGCCTGGACCGTATCTCATTACAAACCTATATTCAGAAACCTTTTTCTCTGAACCGTGTAGCCCTGAAGTAAACTGACCACATATTTGAGAGGTAATGTCCCATTCCAGCACAAAATTAACATATAGCTTCGTTTACGTCCATCGTGGTAACTACTTAAACTGGTAACATTGATAGCTAACTATAAATATATATATATATATATATATATATATATATATACCATGCTATTGCTAGTTAATGTTTGAATACATCTCTTCTTACCTTGCAGCCATGAAAAGATAGCCATTTGCATAAATTATGTGTGTGCCGGTCACCGTAGCTCTGGTCCAGATGGGGTTATTATTATAAATAGAGCAAAGTGACAGAGAGACATCACATAACCTGGTCTTGGCTCGGACAGTTCCAACACATTAACTCCGTACCCCGTGATAACGGTTTATGTGGCTTAAAGAGGAAGACTTCGTAGTTACCATCATCAGCAATGGATGGAAACGGGACGATGTTGGTGGCGCCATTTTACACGTCAAAAACGTACCGTTATGGCAGATATGTGGTCTTCTTCAGTGAGGCAGCATTCATCGTCGTGGTCAATATCCTGACTTTAATCGCCGTGAAACAGACCAAAAGAAACTACGGGAGATACCGGCCAACACGTACATAGTGAGTCTGGCCTGTGCGGATGGAATGATCGGTGTTCTCCTGCCCCCCACAACGCTGACGTCGTTTACGTCAAACCAGCACGTCTGGCTGACGTCGGCCTGTTTCTTTCGTGGCCCCTATTACTCGATGTTCTGTATATCTCTGGGAACGTTGTTGGCCATCGCCGTAGACCGCTACATGGCCGTCGTTCATCCACTGACATACAGGATGCGGATGAGTATAAAGTTAGCGCGCATCGTCTCGATCATGATCTGGACAGTCCAGCTGACGCTCTGGGAGACGTTCACGTGCTATTATGGATCGCGGATATCGGTCGGAAAATCGAATCCGGTCGCCGCACACGACATGTTCCCGAAGAAGGCCTACTTCATCCTGATTCAGATCGTAATACTCCTTCCGGTCGTCGGAAACGTCATACTCTACATTTTCATTTACATCAGGCTTCGAACCAGGAAGGCCGTAATTTCCTCCTCGGCGAGAAACAATGCCGAGACGGCAAATGACAACCAACCATCGGCGAAGGCCAAAGCCTTCACGAAGATGATGGCTCTTGTCCTTGGTTATCTAGTCATTGCCTGGCTGCCGTACTATATATTCGTGCCAATGCACAAAGTGAACGACCCGACGACGCCGACCTGGTTTTTCTACGCCTTCGACATCGTGGCGTTACTGTTCTACAGCAATTCGTTCATGAATCCGTTGATATACAGCTGGCAGAATCGCGACTTCAGAGACGCCTATGGCAAGATACTGAAGTGCCGTCGGTCGGCCACTGTCGCAGGTGGTAGTACGACTAACAGCCACACAAGAAGTACAACAACATCCAGCCTTTGATGTATTTTAATAAACTCATCATTAGTTTGCCATTAACAGGTTTAGGTATGTAGCGTGCTCTCTGAGCATAATTTTCCTATACCTATTGCGCCACACTTCAGGATTTGCAGTTGCATTATGGAAGTTCTGCGTCCTTGGAGATGGCTATAATTTAGTTTATATTGTTGTTTTTTCTTGTTGTAAAATATATTTTGTATCATATGTGATAATGCATTAAACCTGATAATGACGTCTATATTAATTAATTTCTAGCTAATTAACAAATGATTCTACACATGCGTGGATGGAAAATGTCATCTGACAAAAGGAGAAACTGAAATACAATTATTTGACGTCCACTTTTATGCGTTTCACAATAACATAGCGAGAAAAGGGAAATTGAAGACAGGTTATAATATTACAGATTAAGGTATCAAATCATGACCAATTAAATAAAAAATGCTGACAAGATTATTTCACTCTGAAGAAGAGAACAACCTAGAAAACATTAATTAAGGGCAACACCGAATGCCACAAAAATTAAGAAAAATACTCTTATGGCATGCATCCTGAATTTTCGGATGAAAAAGTACACCATTTTCCTATTATAGCAGACAATGAAAATTGTTCTTGTATATTATTCTTTTTATCTTAAATACTCATTTCATAAAAAATAAACAATTTTTTACTTAAAAAGTACACATTTTTCTCTAATTTATTAAATCCCAATAGCATTAAGAATATATTTCTTAATATGTGAAGAAATGTCCTGAAAAAAATATTTAAAAAAGAAACCTTTGTGAAATTCTGCTTATCTTGAAATACAAACGTATATTATATTTACACGCACAGTCTCCCATTCGTGGGCACATACGTATATAAGTTCATTGCGTTCAATGCACAGATAAATGACATTTAAAAATCAAAATTGCCGAGAAACAAAAGTTATTAAAATCATTCCATGAGTGGTATATTCGAAGTCAGAGATTAAAAAAATACATAAATTGTTTTGTGAATTTAATATAGTTTAGCATATATAATTGTTGTTCTTGTTGTTGTTATTTTTGATCCAAGTGATAACGTGATGATGTATAAATACAAACAAAATAAATCAGACAGGATAAAGATGATACAAGATGTTGACAATACACGTATAATATTTAAAAAATATCAATGACTAGATTTTTTACACAGACTTGACCGAACATCAAATTAAATAAGAACAACTTTTCCATCTTTCAAACTTGAGATATAAAATCATTGAAGTCTGGCAAACGTTTGATTAAATATTTTCAAAGCGAGCACCATCCATCAGTTTTATAAGGGATGTGGCATTGTTTTAAATAGATACCATTAGCAGGTGAAAGCAAATCTTTTTGGCTTATTATCGTTGATGTGTGATAAATTTTGGTGGTATTTTTCTTCAAGCTAAAGGATTATTTTATGCATGAGTAGGGGACTCACAACAGCATCATGAATACGAGCAGCAATTCAGTTTATCCCATTAGCATGCGTCTCAGTTGCTAATTGGGCGTAGAATGTCAGTACAAGGTCCAGCTTTGATGCCCCATCGGGATGTTTCCATTAATTATATTATGAAGACTGACGGAGGAGCTAAATCATTTGTTCTATTAGATTTATATTTTTGTCATTCTGGGGAATTATTTAGCTTTATTCAAATTTTCCATACTGAATGACATGTCCTCAGATTTAGTTAGGTAAAACTAAGTTAATGCGTGTTTACATCCGTACAAACATAGTTCATCAGGCTTTGGATCTGTGTAATAGTAATTCTTACCTGAATTTGGGCCGATTACAAAACCAAAGTAATCGATTACGATTACAATTACACGAATAATGATTATAATCAATTATAATTGCGAATACATTGTATTCGTGGCTACAATTGTGATTACAATGTATATCAGACAAATTTGAGGCAACTGCTATTCACTATTGCATTGATATAGCCACTAAGTAAAAACGTACAAATATACACAGGTCATGCATGACTCGAATGAAAAAGAGAAGCCTTTCTATACCACATGTACAAATAATGTAAGTTCAATCTCCTGTTCACTGTAGTGTGACTCTCTTTTGTCTGGGTGGCGCCACTGGTCTCGGATGATAGGCCGTGATACACTCATTGTCCGGAGTTCTGCCCATGTGCTCAAAACAGTTGGGTGAGGACAGATTTTATATGAAGAATCTCCTGAACTATCACTTGTATTCTGTTAAACCCAGGAGTTTATATAACTGGGGTGAGTTACTTAGTTGCTGTACAAGTAAGAGTAATGTGTAAAAAGCATACATGTTGTAATTGATAATTTTCATCTTCTGTAATTGACATTTTGATTGGTGTGTATAGGTATAGATTTGTAATTTGAATATTAGTGTTGAGAATGTTTAGTTACTTCGCTCAACTAGCCGTAAGGACTTTTATTTGTGTCTCATTTTAGTTTTGTCCTGGGTATTGGTCTTTACCCATGAGAAACTACAGGTAGAAGCTAAAGTTTAGTGCTAACATAGAGCCAGCTCGTGATGGAACAATATATTGTGCGGTATTCCTGTGTCCATACGTATTCGTGGAATCGCTAGTTTTCAGTTGAGTAAAACTGCAAAACTTCTATTGTGTGGGACTTTAGAGGGTGAATGACGGGAATCCTGCATTATAAGTCGAGTTGTATTGTCCCTCTATGATCCCAGGATATATCTGAGGTGGTGTATTTATATACAACCTGCAGTTGTACCGACGTCTACCATACAGCCTATTCTAAAGCTGTGATAACCGTTCGTACGTGACTTTGATCCACTAGCATTGTTCTGAAGAATCACTGATTTATAGGAGGTACCAACTTCTGATCATTATTCTTGGTAAACATTAGTCGACATTTGGGGTTGAGTACCGGTACTCGGGAAAGTGAATATTTCTGTTTATTTCAATGTTTTGATTATTGTTTGTTCATGAATGATAATTGAATGTGATCTACGTTGATATTAAATACTATTTAATATTACTAGTAGATCCATTTATTCTTGTGAGCATGTGACTGACTTGGATATGTTAGTGTGCGTGTTTTTGTGCGTGTGTGCGTGCGTGTGTGTATTTGTAGACATGATTTATCCCCCTTGTTGAAGAACATCTCCATCATAAGTTAACAGTGTATAATATCAGTCAGTGACACCGATCACCAGGGGCCCCGGGATACCAAAGTATGTCACACAAGATGGATTAATATGAAATAATTTGAAGGATCACTATCAAGGTAATCTAATTATGTGCCATAATTCTTAAATCAATCCATAAAGACCAACATCGTCTATTTACCTATTCTGATGTACAAAATGCAGCATATATTCACATATATCTCTCCGGGATAATTACTCTTTTCAGTCATATGTTATTGTGAGGGGATAAGAGCCATAAAGCTGGTATCAAGCGATAGGATCTTAAACACCTGTCATGGCTTGCCATACAGTAGACCAGTTCGAATACAGCTCCTACGAACTATGACTTTATAAGGTATATCATGGTTGATGGGCACTAACGAGCAATCTCCCATACTACTCTTTAGATCTATGAATAACTTATTACCAAATAGTGATAAGTTGTTTTGTAGCGTGTCTAATAATAATATAATAATAGTATTTTATATAGCACCTTATTAAATTTTAATTGCTCTAAAGTGCTTTACACTTAAAACATACTTACAACACATTATGAGTTCATATTGCTCAGTTACATTTCATACATAATAAACTAGTTTAAAATTATAAATACGCCAATTTAAATAAAGTGGTCTTAAGTACCTTACAAAATATGTCTCTACTTGGAGCGAGTTAAATGTGGTTTGGCAACTCGTTCCACAGCCTGGGAGCTGATGCTCGGAAAGATCTCTCTCTGTACATTGCTGCAGGTTTTGTTTGTACAATCAAAAGTGAATTGGTCTCAGATCGGAGCATTCTCACTGGTATATAGTTTTCGATCAGATCGCTTAGATACAGTGGTGCTATTCCACTCAATACACTGAATGTATGAAACAGGATCCTGTACATTGATCTGAAACGTACAGGAACCAAGTGCAGTTGGAACAAAACTGGTGTTATATGTTCCCCTTTTCGAGTCAACAGACGTGTAGTACGTTACTGCACTCGATAAAAGCAGGTTTTCAGAGTTATGGAGATATTATATAAAATGCATTGCCATTGTCCAGTCGGGAAATAATAAGGGCTTCGATTAATTTCTTGCATGTTTCATCATTCATGTACTTGCTAATAAGTCCTTTTTTATTCGATAATAACAGGACTTACACATATAATTCACCTGCTTCTCCATTCCTGGAGTATTATCTAATATACGCCCTAGATTTCTTACAGACATGGAAGAATTTATATAACTGGATCCTACCTTAATGAAAAGATTCCCAGTTTTCTGTACATGTTGCTTGGATGAGAAAACAATGAATATAGACATACACATATTTCTGTGATATTGCATAATTGTATGCGGTAAAGTGCATTTCAACTTTGTACTAACTTTTGATTATTCACTACCAGTAAATAATAAATATTTAAAAGAAATACATAATGTTCATGTTATGACAGAACATTCAGGTAGTTCCTCGAGAGTTTTCCGATAGCGCATTAATAACTGCGGGTTCGAAACGGGTTCATACTTGTAGAAAGATGGAGAAGCAAGAATTTCAGACATCTTACAATTAGGATGTTGGAATGTTTTATTGCTAGCAGATGGTTCTACCTCTGCTCAAACACAAAGACATACTTATATTTCATAATAAACAGATTTCAGGTTGAATTCTAACATGGAGTTGGACCAGATAAGAGTCCAACTAAAATTCCGAGGTGTTTGTGCTTAACCTTTCAGTTGGTAAAATAATAAATTTTCCCATTATTTAGACACAAGCCACCTCCAGGAACATAGCAAATAAGGCTCTAATACGCATCAGGTCAATTATACAACAATCATTTCAAGACCAATTTAGCAAATGTCTGATATCAGTCTCTGTAAACGGTTCAAATGTACTGATATTATACATGAATCAGTATTCCACCTTTTTTTCTAAATTAATAATATCTAGGAGTCCAATCTGATTTAAATATAATATACTACCCTCTCTGTTTTTGTCCTAGT
>JAODUP010001928.1:0-21302 GCA_025642065.1 Paralvinella palmiformis | reverse complement strand
AGAGTGATGATAGTTGATTTATTTGTTTTATCATCGTTCATCGTTAGTCACCTTAACTTGAACCTTAATTAATCACGCTCTATTAAAAGAGTGCATCATTGATCATAACTTTCCAGGTGCGAACTGCTAAATAGGATCTCAGCTATTTCAGAGCTATACACAATCTAGTCTGAATGTTATGGAAGAGAATCTCATGATCTACGATGTGAAAAGCTGCAGACAGATCAAGCATCATCAAGAATGTCCCATTTGTTCTAATCCATAGCACTAAGAAGATCGCTTTGGTCAGGTAAAAGTGCTGACTCAGTCCTATGAAACACTTTGAAGACAAACTACCTGGTTGTTTGCATATTATAGGTCGATATGTGCTCGTTTATATGTACTGCAATGACTTTCCGAATCACTTTTAAAACAAAGACAGGTGATATATTGGATAATAAATATTCAAGGACTCGAGAGGTAAACCAGATTTCTTTAGTAACAAGGTCCAAATGACTTCCCTGAGACAAGCTGGAATTATTGCAATTATTTGCATGAAGATGTCTGCTACTATGATGACCAACACCCACACATACACATGGAAAAATAAACGGATAGTAATAAATTAATTGTTAGGTCAATTAGATAATGCCGAATGATTGATGTACCTATTTCTCTAATTATAAAATTCACCTTCATTAGAGCTTGAATATGTTATGGGTGTCATTTAAAATATAACAACCTAAATATAACAGTGTTTTCTAAATATAAACTGGGGTTGTATGTATTAAACATTACACACACATTATTTGGTAATATTCGTGTTTGTGTATGTGTGTTATATATATATATATATATATATATATATATATATATATATATATATATATATATTTTATTGTGTGTGTGTGTGTGTGTGTGTGTGTGTGTGTGTGTGTGTGTGTGTGTGTGTGTGTGTGTGTGTGTGTGTGTGTGTGTGTGTGTGTGTGTGTGTGTGTGTGTGTGTGTGTGTGTGTGTGTGTGTGTGTGTGTGTGTGTGTGTGTGTGTGTGTGTGTGTGTGTGTGTGTGTGTGTGTGTGTGTGTGTGTGTGTATAATAAGGCACAGAGAATTCGAACCGTGAATTCAAACTCTGGACGTTTCTTCAGGGGACTGAATCCAGAGTGGCGACTTTTCTTGCTGAGACATGTGTAATGTCTCACCAGTCCTGCCGCCAAGCAAAAACAAAAGCGAATCACCTACAGCCGTGGAGTTTGGGAGTAGAACACCCAAGTCAGATCACGGCAGTAGTGAGAATGTTTAGATTAATTATCTACAGCCCTATTTATGCTATTTTTTAATTGCCGTATCTTTCTTCAAAGCAATACTATATAAACTATATAACCCAATTGTCACTGTCTTCAAAGATAGTTTTACAACGGCAGGCGTCACGAAGCGACTACTATTAAACTATTTAGCTTAATTGCTATTAAAAGACTGACATCTGCGCTGAAGCAGACCGTAATAGCGCGTCATAGCTTCACACTGTTTGAACTATGCTATCATTTTCAAACCTGACCTAATTTATGCTATTCTAACTATTGTAGTTCTTAAAATGTTATTTATGACAAGCAGATTAGAGCTAATCTTGAATGTCATAGTACAAACTGGACATAACTGGACCTAGGAAAGATAATTCTATTCCCACATCCAACCAAGGCGAATTATATAAGTTGTTATATAAAACCCACCAACTGCGCGAGAAGTCACCGGCCCGTCACCCGAAACACTATGCCGGCACTGTCAACAAGTGTACGATCCGGTACATTATCTGCTGAACTGCCCAGCCTACCCGAAGCACCGAAGATCACTTAAAGGTCATCTCCGCCCGGAAGACCACAAACTTCCAGACCGCCACCTAGCGGCGTTGCTCATAAGGAAATCAACATTTCTACCAGACATCATAACTCCACTTCTCCAGAAAGATCCCTACACATACCAAGGACAGATCAGACCGCCCCTATGGACTAGTGGATAAGAGCTTGGGCCCCCGTACCCATAATCCGTGCTGTTCGGGAGGCCGGAGGTTCCCGGCCGCGACAGTATAGTAGGAGGAGGTTTTAGTCCAACCAGGCAACTGGTAAGGTTTTTTCTCCTCCGAAATTGACTTCTATACTAAACTGAGGTTCCACCATGCCAAACATTGCATAGTACGCCATTCGTCACAACAACAGTAGCCAACACCAGGTGGCTGTGCCCAATAGGCGACAGCCAGGGGTTCCTACCCCAAACTTCAACAAGACAAGCGCGAGAAGTGGCTGTGCCCAATAGGCGACAGCCAGGGGTTCCTACCCCAAACTTCAACAAGACAAAACTTCAACAAGCGCGAGCTGTGTCCAATGCCACCGCTCGAGATGCGATGCAGTGTTTCTATTCCTGAGTCAGGAGTACATGCTTTAAGAGCGTACTGTGTCTAAAATATAACAACCTAAATATAACAGTGTTTTCTAAATATAAACTGGGGTTGTATGTATTAAACATTACACACACATTATTTGGTAATAATTTCGGTGTTTGTGTATGTGTGTGTATATACATATATATATATATATATATATATATATATATATATATATGTGTGTGTGTGTGTGTACGTGTGTGTGTGTGTGTGTGTGTGTGTGCGTGTGTTTTAGCTGTGTATAATAAGGCACAGGCACAGAGAATCTCGAACCGTGAATTCAAACTCTGGACGTTTCTTCAGTGGACTGAATCCAGAGTGGCGACTTTTCTTGCTGAGACATGTGTAATGTCTCACCAGTCCCTAAGCCGCCAAGCAAAATCAAATACGAATCACCTACAGCCGTGGAGTTTGGGAGTAGAACACCCAAGTCAGATCACGGCAGTAGTGAGAATGTTTAGATTAATTATCTAAGCAGCCCTATTTATAGCTATTTTTTAATTGCTGTATCTTTCTTCAAAGCAATACTATATAAACTATATAACCCAATTGTCACTGTCTTCAAAGATCAGTTTTTACAACGGGCAGGCGTCATGAAGCGACTACTATTAAAACTGTTTATCTTAATTGCTATTAAAAGACTGACATCTGCGCTGAAGCAGACCGTAATAGCGCGTCATAGCTTCCGTACTGTTTGAACTATGCTATCATTTTCAAACCTGACCTAATTTATGCTATTCTAACTATTGTAGTTCTTAAATGTTATTTATGACAAGCAGATTAGAGCTAATCTTGAATGTCATAGTACAAACTGGACATAACTGGACCTAGGAAAGATAAATCTATTCCCACATACAACCAAGGTGAATTATATATACAAGTAAACTTGTTATGTAAAACACACCAACCGCGCGAACTGTGTCCAATGCCACCGCTCGAGATGCGATGCAGTGTTTCTATTCCTGAGTCAGGAGTACTTATAATGCTTTAAGAGCGTACTGTGCCTGCTACAGTCATTTAAATGCTGGATAACCAGGCCAGACACCTAAACGGCGTGCCTCCAAAGACGCAAATAGTACATGGATTATACAGCTCTAGATCAACTTTTCTTGAATGCAGGGACCGGGAAATATGGTCTCCACGCATAGAAAACGGAACTTTCTCAACCGCAGCATAATATGTCTTGTGATATTTGTGATATTTGCTGGAGGGTCAAATACCTCATAAACATACAAATCCAATAAATACTATGACCTACTCGTCACATTGCTATATGGCTTTTACAATACTAGCATATGAGTAAAAGTTTCTCTCACCAAGGCCTATAGATGCTTACTAGAAGATCGTGCATTTTAAATATCTTCGGTGCAACTGGCCCCGATTGCATACCAAAATCCCGCACAACGTTGGTCTAAATTAGTTTACCATAATCTCTTCCCATTGCAAGTAATCCGCGGCACGTTGTTTGATCAAGTTTATAGTTTTATTCCTGAACACATATCTCACCACAATGCTTAAATCATAACCACTCAAAATCCCTCAATATTTTCTTTATGGATGTGATGTGCCTATCTGACACGATAGCATCAAACAACTGCCGAACATCTGAATTTAACTCATTTTAATTTTGAACAGAGGATATGTGAGGGTACTGGTAACTTGAGAAAGAAACCTTTCATCTCCTTTAATAACAACATTCCAACAAGTAAACGAAATATAACCTGAAAATACGAAGTGATTACATAATAGATAGTATGAATCCACGTTTTCACGTTAATTAATAATATATTGCCATGCTGAACTGCTTACCATTACTCTAAAGGGTCACTTATATACCTATCATGACATAAGTGATTTACTTAAGAGCTACATACTTATGTCGGCAACACACGATAAGAATGCTTTGAAATAAGTAACATATTTTAAGTATAAATTTGGGTTAGTTAATTCGATTTGTTCTTCCAGTTTTATACCCAAAACCAATAATATATATATATATATATATATATATATATAATATATATATATATATATATATATATATATATATATATATATATCGCGTATATGTTGGTTAGTGTAGTCGAGTAACAAAATACTATAATTTCTATGTCCGTAATTATGTATGTTGCCGTCCACTTTCATAGCAGCTATTCAGTATCGAAACTTCCATCCAGCCACATACATAATTATCCAAATCCTGCAGTGTACCCCAATGGTAATAATAGTGTCTGCTCCCTTCTGCCTCATGTATTATGGTATAGATTTGTGATGCTTATGATGATATATATACACCTGGAAATATAATATTAAGTGAATATAAAAGATTGGATAGATGATGCTAGTCTATGGCCTAGATGAGCTGTGAAATGTATACAGCAAACTAATACAAATGTGTTTGAGCACTTACTGGCTATGGGAACATACGTTATGTAATCAATTATTTAATAAGTATATGAGGTTATGATAAAATAAATAAACTGTACACCAATTTGTTGTTCTTCTTGGATTTGCCTTCAAAAATTCTTTTCATTTGAATGTTTATGGCGTTTTTGTTGTGTGTATGAGTGTGTGTATTTGTATTGAGTGCGTATGTGCGTGCGCGTGTGCGTGCGTGTGTATGTGTATGTGTGTATGTGTATATGTGTGTATGTGTGTTTTAGGGTACATATAAATAGGCAACAGGCACAGAGCATCAACATATCTAAACATCCTTCGATACCTACCTCAATAAATCTAAATACAAGTACAACTATACATACATTAATCTATACAAAATCTTCCATACCTCCACATGTTGATGGATGTGTGCCTATACCTAAGCATGTGTCTGGTCTACTCATCAGCCTGTGGGAACCAGCTAATTCGCTTTTCGTACGCGACAAATATGTCACGCCCACAGGAAAGCGGCTACATGCAGGCTACGTACAAAAAGCGGAAGCACGTAAAAACATACCACAGCTCACAGCAAGCAACACGTGCATGTGGTTCAATGGTGACTTGCTACATACATATCATAAACTATTTTGACACCACAGTTTACATTCAACAGTAATTTTCTGTGGTCCAAAGGAAACCTGTACATAAAACATTTCGACACCTCAGAGCTTTATTCTGGGTTCGAATAACTGAATAAATCCTACCTATATGAAGCATTTATCAATACACGTCCGACTGGTCTGGCGTCGAAGTTCTTCTCTAACCTAAGTGAAAATTCAAGCCTTATATATACCCTCAGTGTGTTAACAAACATTACAGTTTGTTCATAACAAAGAGAATGTACACTAACTCAGTATGGACTCACTGAAGCGATTTAACTAAAATAAAAACAAAGTAGCAATACTGCGCAATGGATTATTACTGGACTAGAACGAAATATCGTCTCAAACCTGAGTAAATACTATGATTTATGTGTATGTGTGTATGTGTGTGTGTGTGTCCCTCCACCCTCTACAAAAGATAAATATTGGAGGATATATTATTACCGTAGATTGTCTTTAGTGTATCCCTCAATGTCACTCATGAAATAATCACTTAACTTTATAGAACAAAGAAATAATTAAGGAATTGACTGAAAACGTTATGACATTTACCGGGATGTGTAATAATTGATGCAAGTGTGGTGAACTGTATCTTGTTATACAGCTACACGCACACATACTTTGTACTGTCAAAAAAGTCGGTAACATCAGTCTTGTATCCTGTGGGCCACGTTTTCCTTTGGTTTTCCTTTGTGTGTGTTTGTTCATTTAGACATAAATAACGTACAGCCAAAGGATGGGGACTTGAAATATTTAAAATTAACGAGGTAATGGTGAGTTATACTTTCTTAAATCAAACTTCATGACTATTATTTTGCCAAATGTACCTACTTAGTGGTAAACTCATATCCTCACTCGGATGTTCTGATGACACAGTGGTTACTGCGCTGCTTTGCTAAGATCGGCCATTTGTCAGAGGTGTGACCAGGGTCGAGGCCAAAAAAACAACCTCAACTCATATTCGCAGCCGATGTCAATATCAACTACTACAAGTTCATAAAAGTGTACGTCTATTTTGTATATCTCCTTGAGTGTTTCCGCGTACAGGCATATATTAAATATGAGTAAAGTAATTTCTACGTTTGGTGATACACATTAATATAGGCATGGTTCGTATTGAACAAAAAGCTGTATTGACCATAATGAATTAAAACGTTAGTCATTTATATAGCTACCCATCAGTTGTCCACTCTGATACCTAGCTTATCAAGTGAGTATATACATATTAGTGCATAGAAACAACAACTTATGCTGAACAAAATAAAAATATATATATATATATATATATATATATATATATATATATATATATATATATACCTGTAGTCATAACCATAAAAATAAATGTCACGTAATACACAATTATAACTGTTGTTAATAGGTCGCGCCTAGCGATTTATCAATTAGTTGTCATGTAATATTATATTTATGGTAGCAACAAATAATCGAGTCAAATTATAGTTGTCTATTAACTATAGCGACAATTTTATCAGAAAATGTATACATTGCGATGACAACTGGAAGTAAAGCTTCCTTATATATTATAGATATCATTAATGTCAGGATATAATTGGAAAATTATAGAAATTTAACTTTAGTTCGATGTATATAACTTGGCATCTGTTTGGACGTCTGATGGGCATCTTCACTAGAATTTACTTTAATTGTTTTTTGTTTATTTATGTATTCCTATATGTTATTATTATTATTATTATTATTAGTGGTGGTAGTAGTAGTACTAGTAGTAGTAGTAGTAGTAGTAGTAGTAGTAGTAGTACAGAATCATATTACAGGATCATCTAACACTTCTATATTTGTCTTTACCACTAGAATACCAGGACGTCAAGAGAGGTGACTTTGCCATAGCAACATAAAACCGTAATGTAGATATTATTTTAGTCACTAGAGAACAGGGTATTCATTATTACACTTAATACGCTATCTGGTTCATAGCATTACTGTACAAGGAATATCTCTCATCAAACATTATATAATAGAAACGCCGCTAGCTTTCTAATATGTGCTCTTCAAATGAAATGTATTTCATAATTCATCATTATATATATGTATATATATATATATATATATATATATATATATATATATATATATATAAACTTTAAAAAAAAAAGTAATGTATTATGTGTTGTTTTATGCTATTACAAAATGTTGTCAATAATATAATAAAATAAATATCTGACAATATTTATATTGAAATGTTTAGTAAAGTTTATATTAGACGTGAACAGATAACTTATTAAACAATAACAATACAAGAAAGAGTAAATGTATGGTGGTAGTAGCGGAAGTAGCGTTATTGGTGGGGGTGTTGTTGTTAATGGAAGAGGTGATGCTCATCAGTAACATCCATCATAACTTGATCAGTAGTCCACATGCTGTTATCTTAATTGTCCTGGATTATAGATGTTGACATGTGTTTTATTACACTGATTAATCCCTAAGAGATAAGATAGTATCAGGTACACATCTAGTACAAATATATTGACTTTATATATTCTCGTTTTCCAGGTATTTCATAATGATGTCACCAATGCAAAACTGTAAACCTTAATATCGTTTGTATAAGTTAGTAACAAGTTACCGGTGTGACAATATTGTCCTTGTTATTAATATCTCGATGTCACAAGAAAATAGCTGTAATATGTGAGTCAGACGCCAGCAATAGCTAATTGTCACCTGACAAATATATCATATTTGTCTTATTGTGCCAAAAAAAGATAAGTTACGTGATTAGCCTTATTTGCCAGATATTGTGGTATATATTTTCGACAGGCAAAAAGACTTGTACGAACAAAGAGTGTGATAGTATATTTAACGTCTGCTCTAATCTTGCCTTTTTATATGGTTAATAGAAGCACTATCGAACAATTAAACATATCAAATCACTTGATTAGGAAACTATATAACGTTTTGGTGCAACTAGTAGTTACTAAATTATATTTGTTGGAATTTTGTTATCAGTGTCCTTATCTGGTCGTCAGTACTCCATTAGGCTAATGAAAGAATGTTTTCATCCTAACACCTGTAGTATTAAGTTAATAATGTATTTAACACGGGTACTCATCCGTGATCACAGCCAAACGATTGAGGACTTAGCCTTCTAATATGTTTTCTGACTGCAAAAAGAAGTGCGAATCTTAACTAATCCCCGAAGCTCAAATATTTTCAAACCTATTTAAAATGTTTACAAATTGGGATTTTTGTTCTTCTTCTTTTAGTGCATTCTTATAATAGCATGTCATAAGATAAAATAGGAATTGTATATATGTTAATACTATTATCACTACTATTACTACATTACATCCACAACTATTGGTACTACTTCTAATACTATTATCACCACCTCTATTAATACTTCTTCTATTGTTACTGCTACTACTACTGCCACTAATGTTGTTGATTATAATACAAATAATAATAATAATAACAATAATAATAATAATAATAATAATAATAATAATAATAATAATAATAATAATAGTAATAGGATGACTTTTCCTAATGGTTGTGATATTAGGTTAGTATTCAGGTGACATGCCATTTGTTGATTAATAAGTTTTTACAAACCTCTTCAAGTTGTTGTGCTGTCTAGCCAAACTTTGTTTTGATTAATTGAGCGTTTCCCCACTTGCAATATAAGTATAAATTAATTCAACCAGGCACTGATATCATCCAAACAAGCTTCGATTTCTTTAACCCATCTAGCCATTTTGTTTCGGCATTATAGCCAAATAAACTTGATTATCAACTGCAAAATATTTAATAGTTGATACCTGTTCAAGGACACACATAAGTAGGTTATGTGTAGCCGACATAATTTGCTCTACCACTATTATGCAGATGATACCCATGTTTATATGGCAATGATGCCCAAAACAACTTGGTTCGACGTTGCAAAGAAATTGGAAGCTTGTTTGGCTGATATCAGTACTTGGATGAGTGCAAACATGCTTAAGTTAAACGAGGAAAAGACAGGTTAGGATGAATGAGGAATTACGGCTTCAGGTAGGTAATAATACTGTTTCTATAGCATCGCCAGTGAAGAACATAGGAGTATATGTTGATACATTCCTGACCATGAAGAGGCAAGTAAATGCAATATCCAAAGCCTGTTATTACCAAATTCGTAATATTGGTTATATCAGGCGGTACATCACATTGGATGCTTACAAAACACTGGCACACGTCCTGATAACATATCGGCTAGATTACAGCAACGCTCTCCTGTATGGTCTTCCATGCACACTGATCACACGGCTATGGAAAGTACAGAATTCTTCTGCCAGGTTAGTCACTTGCACTCATAAAAGAGAACATATAACACCAGTCTTGAACTCCCTGCATTGGCTTCCGGTTATATATAGGTCGCAGTACAATATTTTGATGTACACTTTAAGGCACTTCAAGGTACTGTCCCTCAGTACTTAGAGAAACTTGTCGTACCGTATCATCCGACAAGGTCTCTACGATCTGAGTCTGGAGCATTCTTAGCCGTGCCAACAACACGTGGAGTGATATACGGTAATAGATGTTTCAGAAAGGCTGCTGCAACCTTGTGGAATAATCTTCCAGTAACCATCAGAAAGTGCAAGACCCTTGATACCTTCATAAAGAAGATAAAGCTAATCGTTTTTGGTTCAGCTTTTCCCAGATATTGTGGTATATATTTTCGACAGGCAAAAAGACTTGTACGAACAAAGAGTGTGATAGTATATTTAACGTCTGCTCTAATCTTGCCTTTTTATATGGTTAATAGAAGCACTATCGAACAATTAAACATATAAAATCACTTTTAATAGATGTTTCAGAAAGGCTGCTGCAACCTTGTGGAATAATCTTCCAGTAACCATCAGAAAGTGCAAGACCCTTGATACCTTCATAAAGAAGATAAAGCTAATCGTTTTTGGTTCAGCTTTTCCCAGCTGAATATATTATGTATTTAGCTGGAAATAATTATGTATTTTTAAAGATGTAAATCTGTTACATCCATAGAATTATTTGTTGTCAAGCGTCTTAGAGTAACCTTCTTACAGGTTATATATGGCGCTGTATACATTTTGTATATTATTATTATTATTATTATTATTATTATTATTATTATTATTATTATTATTATTATTATTATTACTATTATTATTATTATTATTATTATTATTATTATTATTATTACTATTATTATTATTATTATTATTATAAATGTAGTGTAAAATAGTGACAAACTGAACATTACGCAACAGAATTGTGATGCTTAATGTTCTTTCGCCATGCGATGTAACAACTTACAGGAATATCTGAATAACCCTAAAATAAATAAACCTAACCGGAACAATTTGTGTGCTTGATGTTCCTATAACGATTGAAGGAGACAGAGTACAATACAATGAAAAACAACATGTAATCCTCTCATATGTCGGACTAATGTCAACACCCTTATATTGATTACTTAACATCACACATCAAATAACATCAGTTATCGTTTTTATTACATGATGGATAACATGGTTAATACTCAGATACTGCTGTTTTACATTAATATACTTAAGGAAGCACATATCCAGCCAGAATTAGGTTATTTTGAACTTTTCTGGGGTATTAAAAATTAAAACTTCACGGTGCGTAAAGTTGTGAATGCCCAAGAATAGGATTAATGTGGCCTATTTAGACTTAAGTCTATAAAGTCTGTGACGTTATTAGGAAACATATCCATACACTTCTTATATTTTAAGGTATCTGGGGTCCAAACCAATCACATATTAATACCTCATGCATATGTATGAACATATATACTGCCGATCCTTTAATGAAATATTTTGGAATAACATTTCGAGGTTTACCTTTACGTTTACCTTTACGTTTCACATCATCAATCAATGTATGTGATTCCTAATTACGACCTAGAAGGTTAGCTGTCAAGATAACTGACATAGCCATTTGTAGCACGAGGAAAAGTCCCTGTTTTAACGCATTAGCCACTAAGAACGGTCGAGTTTGTGTTACCATCCTAAATAAGGGGGGAACGTACTCCTGATTATGCTCACAACATATTAAATGTCTTTTCATTAACGTAAGGTCCGCAGTGCCTCCCTTCCCTTGTTATGCAATGATGTAATACACGCTAGTCATGTAGGACATATAAAATAAGATATTCTGTTTAAATAGTTGAATTTCCTTCTCTTTGCGTCATCATATTTATCTATAGGGAACATATGACACCAGGATTGTTCCAGCTGCACTGGCTTCCTGTAGGTTTGAGATCATTGTACAAGATCATGTTTCGTGCATTCAAAGTACTGAGTGGAACATTGTACAAGATCATGTTTCGTGCATTCAAAGTACTGAGTGGAACAGCATCATTTTATCTAAGCGATCGAAAAATATATACCACTGCCAATGCTCCGATCTGAATCCTATTTATTTTTGAGAGTGCCAAAAAGCAATACAGCAATGTATAGAGAGAAATCCTTCCGAGCATCAGCTCCCAGGTTGTGGAACAAGTTGCCAAACCACATCAAACTTACATGCAGTAAAGAAATATTTTGGAATGTAATGTTCTTAACCCACTTATTTAATTTTGTTTATTTATCATATTTAAACCAGTTTATTATGTATGAAATGTATTTGAGCTATATGAGCTCAGAATATGTTTTATTTATGTTTTAAATGTAAAGTGCCTTATAGTATTTCAAGTTAAATAAGGCGCTATATAAAATACTATTATTATTATTATTAGTAGTAGTAGTAGTAGTAGTAGTATATAATTATATTCTTTTCAATTTATTCAATTTTAATGCGCTTTGTTACTTCATAATTTCAAGTAATAACTGCTAAAATTAAACATTAGGTTTTCAGGCAAAATATGAAAACTCTCTATGTGGTTATTTTAGGATTCGCACATCGTACACTCTTCTACTGACTGGCACATCAAGCCTGTTTATGTTATTCAGTCAATTAACTGACATAACCTATTTCAAAAACAAACGGTCAGGACACTCCGTCGTTAAACGGACGTGACTCAAACAATTTAAACAAAATATTAACATTTATTATAATGTACATGTACTTAGAAAACGGTAGAAAATATATATGACTATTATGAGGTGTCTATATATATATATATATATATATATATATATATATATATATATATATATATATATATATATATATATATATATAAAAAAGAGTCTGTATATACCGTTGAATGCAAAATATTTAATTAAAAGTGACAACTTGAATTTATTTAAAAAACGCCATTTCAGTGTAAAAACAATTTATTTGTAAGCCAAGCAATTACAAAACTTTTGAGAGAGAGAGATGGAGTACCTATCATTACAATCACCTATAAATTTGTAACGTCACTAGCCACTTTAATTCATACAACTACTGACAATAAAGTTATATCAAATTAGAACAGTTTATTACTTTAGAGGTCTGAAAATATCAAATTGCTAAAATCTTGTCATTAATCTCCGCCAAAAACATATGTGCTTATATCTGCCAATGTTCATCCTCCTAAATATATTACCTCAGTAAATCAAATATCATTATTACACTGTATCACATGTTACACTAATACGCCAAATCCGTTATAGCAATGCTTCAAAGCAAGAGTGTGATAATTAGTTACTTAGGTTAGTTATTACTTCTACGGTTAACACTAATGTCATCAGCTTGGCGTTATAAAACTTAGCATATTCTGGGACAACTAACTTATGCTAATTTGGGTGATTCCCTCACTGGCTACTTTCGTTAACGTATAAATGTCGTTATCTCCGTTTGGGTTATATAGATTACACAATTTACAGGTTTGTTATCAGAACAGATTTAAAATATTCAAAGAACGTCGCATTTTTAATATTCACCCGCAACCTATTCCACAAAGTGGGGCTGCAAAACTAAACACACAATCCCCAATATGAATACAATTATTGACCCATTGGGGTAATTGAAAATGCACCCATCTGTAATGTCTTAGTGTTTTAATACAATGTAGTAAAGCCAAATGTGTAATATTTGTTTTATCAACATTTCACTTTAGACGATTTTTAGTCATCCATAGCAGAATATCAGCAATATAAAGTTCTAATTTATTCAAGGGAGAAGAGAAATTAAACTCATTGTCAGCATCTAGTTATATATATAGCTATTTGTCATCAGCATACAACTGATATTTAGCGTCATATTGTTCTGCAGTTGAGCCCGAGTGGATAGGTGTAGATTGCGAAAACGAGTGGACCAAGAGCTGAACCCAATAGTACACCAAATAACAAAACGTTGAACAGCGGAAATATACCACGAACAGAAACATCTATAGGATCTTTGTCCGAGATACGAGGCTATTATTTAATTGACCAATAGTGTAGGTCTTTTTTATAATCACTAATTATTTCACTATATATTCAATTCCATCACCCACCTTTTCTCTGACATAGATGCTCCCTCCAACCATCACTCTATAATTACACATACTATTATGTTATAACGACCAAACACCATTAGCAGACACCAAATATTATTGTCAAATAAAGTTATAATATGCCCAGTTTGACGTGTAAATAACGACTGTATTTCTACTTATTAAACAAAAAATGGCCGTTCACCCGCGATATAAGATGTTAGTTTATAGTAAAACATCAGCTATTTTTTTCTTTTAGCACATTCTCAGGGAAAATATGAGTCGATCCCCTATTACGGTCCAATACATGGTGGTTTATCATAGGAACTAACTAAACACTTTATCATATCCTGTTTGAAGAAGGTTCAGTTATCGCACAACATTCAAGATTTTGATCAAAAAAGGTATGTTGTATTCACCTGTTCTGAAATATAAATCAGCCACATAATTTTCCTGGCACTGGTTCGGAGCATCAACACCTAATCATCCTTTAAACATATACCTCCATAAATCTGTACATAAATACATCTATACATGCTTGAAACTGGACATGCAAAACACATGCATATCCACACATCTCATAAGCCTACAGTTATATATATATATATATATATATATATATATATATATATATATATATATATATATATATATAAAGCTGGGATGCTTGTCAGATTGTGAATCCCAGCTAATCCGCTTTTCGTACATGATAGATGTAACTGTGGTGGTTTAATGATAAGTTAATGCATGTATAAGATAACTATTTCATACCTTATTCAGAAATTTCTTATAATTGTCAGACATTATATAATCTGGCGTATTTGTGTTATGTAGGCTTTTGATTTGGTGGCTCAGTGATGACTATAAACGTATCTAAGTGTATATTTTATTCCTATGTGTTTACTAATGTAGCTAATAGGTGTATTTCATCGATTATTCTAAACTTCCTAGTTAACTATATAGTGGATAGGTATCGGTGTAGTAATTTGGCATTTTTATACTTTATAGTATTATGTGACATAAACCATAATCTATAGGGTCAGTTGTATGATATCCTCATAACTAAAAATGTTAATATCCTGGAATGTATAAATATTCACATATTAGGTAAAACGATCACACTGTGCATTTGTTTGAATATATTATTATAATTTATGTTTTTGTTGATTTTTCTATACGAGATACTGTACTGATAAGATATGGACCTCATGTATGAGCTGATCATAACTAACATATCGTCAATAAATAATTTTATCAAGCTTACATTACAAAAGAATATTTGCTGTTAGGAAAACCTGTCCATAAGTAGCTATCTAATATAGACACAGAGCTAGGAGGGGGCGGGGTATTTATGTTTTCTTTTCCAAAAGGTCTGAGGTTTCTTTTCATAATGACAAATTGTTCATGAGTTCAGAAATCCATTTCTTACAAACATTCGCTTGGACAATATTTCACAAATCACAGTCCATTGCTCAGTCTCGTGGTCAGTCTGGTCAGTACAGGTAAATAACATGCAGCCATAGTTGTGACAGTGGAACACAATATATTTGCTCCAACCAGCAAATGCAGGTAACTTAACTATAAACTTATTCAAAATGTATTACTTCTGTATCTAGGTGTTTATAACACAATAATATTAAAGTTTATGATACCAATTAGATGGATGGCACATGGCATGCAACCTTGGTTTGACCTTCAAAGCAAAATTCTGCTGTTGATCCATAATTATATTTAGTAAAGTAGAATCCTAGTGTGTTGTCCAGGTATTATCCATACTAGTTTGGTAATTTTTATATCTATTTTGACTATTTCAATAATTGAGGTCTGACGTTCTGCACAGTGTGGCAACCGTGTTTACATTATGTCAACCCCTGGATTCATAATTTTGGGTAATTGCAATTTAGGTAATATTGTCACAATGGTGTATATAACATATATACCGTGTTGGATTCACATTTGAATTAATATATTATTTTGATAGATGTACTTGTAATTGAATTATGTTGTAATATTTCAATGGGTTATCGTGGGTATTATATGATATTGATTCTCTATTAACATAGAGACCTGAATCATTTGTGTTGTGTAATATTTCTCCATATCATTAATCATATTAATATTATACTAGTCATTTTAGAATGGAATATATTGTTTACTGGGATTTAACTATTAACTAATTTATTAAATTAGTCACTCAAAGTTCAAGTATCTATTTGTTTTATCAAGTGAAATATTTATTATTTATGGAACACTTTGACTACGTATTCTGATGTATCTGTTATTGTTTTCCAATCTTATCTAAAACGGTGATATAAAAATATTCTAAATCATAATTTTTATTACATCTTTTCAGTGTTTCTTTGTTTAATTATTTCTCTATCTGTGTCATCAATGTTGATTGTTAATAAATAATCTCATCATTACAGCGGGTATCATTATAATCAGTGGCATCTACTGGTTCATTCTATATACAAGATATGTATGATAATAAGGAATTGTGATGTTTAGTAATATTACTCTATATAGTAATATTTCAAATTATTCCGGGAGATGAAAATTATGTCCTTTATATATTGCTTGGTGATAACAAATGATATTGCACTGAGCTATATGACATACTCCAAAAACCTGTGTGGGTAGCTAATCCCGTGAATATAATATGGAAATTCTAAATATCTGTAGTGATTGCTGAAAACAGCTAAATGGAGTTCAGAATATACAAACAATATATCTCTCGAAAAGATTAATTGTGAAGTTATTGTTATTTTATTATATCAGAAATTAGATGAACCGGTGTTAATTACTGGTGTGCTTGACGATCAAATAATTATTACATTATCATTATTTTAATTGTTAAGGATTTACATCAATTTAGAGAAAAAACAATAACTAGTTCATTTGACAAGAATGTTTTGAACATAATTGATCCTGGTTATATAGAGTAATATGGTGTGATCCTTCATATATAGTATTTAACATATTTAATACCACTTTAGTACTAAGAATATTATTGATATATACAACAATCACATACACTTATAAATGCATACATGTGCTATATACTTCAGATAATGTTCAAAAGTGCGTTACATGTAAAATAAGACTTAACATAAAACATAAATAAACTAATTAAAGTTACCTCGTTCATGTCAAAACTCCGTTTTTGTTCATCAAGTGAAACGCCTTCTAACTCTGACCTCCATCAACCCCACCATCATCATTACTACCACCACTACCATCAACCCCTCCATCACCATTACTACCACCACTACCATCAACCCCTCCATCACCATTACTACCACCACTACGTTCAACCCCACCATCACCATTACTACCACTATCACAATCATCACCATCACCATCGCTACCAGTCCCACCAGCATCACCACTACCAGCTCTACCGTCACCACTACCATCAACACTATCACAATCATCACCACCACGATCGTTACCACTCCCACCACCATAACCTCTACCACCACCGTCATCACCATCACCGTCATCACCACTATTACAGCCTCTATGTTGGAATGGTTGAGAAACTCCTCCCCCACCACTCACAGGGGAGCAGTACGGAAAGATGGAGCCGAAATACCCCGAGGGTGGTCACTGCCAGAGTGTTTTACGTCCTCAGGGGGTTTTTAACGTCCCCCTTTATTTTAAATAATTCAGTGGAGACACACACACACACACACACACACACACACACACACACACACATATATATATATATATATATATATATATATATATATATATATATATATATATATATATATATAGTTAATTTAAGTCTTATTTTACATGTAAAACATTTTGAACATGATGTACAATATTAGGGAGAGTATTAATTTAAGAGTGGGGTTATGTCCGAAATGTGTATTAGTGAGTGGGGTTTTGTCCGAGTGGGGTTTTTTCCGATGGGGTTATGTCCGATGGGGTTTTGTCCAGTGGGGTTTTGTCCGTTTATCGAGCAATCTATATCTCCCATTATTCCAAATGTTTTTTGGGTGACAATGCTCGTAATATTTGAGCAATCACTTATTATATTACACGTCACGCAGTTCATAATATTGCATGGTTTTGAACCCCAACGGCTGATAGTTGGAATGCCGGTATTTGACCGACGTTATTTTATTTGCAATTCCCTAAGAGTTTTGCCTTTAATACCACGTAACCACCTTTTAGAATAATTTCTTTTACACAAGGCTTGAAAAAGAATACCCCTTGCCTTATCAAAGTCCCTTTCGTTGTGTGTGTGTGTGTGTGTGTGTGTGTGTGTGTGTGTGTGTGTGTGTGTGTGTGTTGTGTGTGTGTGTGTGTGTGTGTGTGTGTGTGTGTGTGTGTGTGTGTGTGTTTAGCTGTGTATAATAAGGCACAGGCACAGAGAATCTCGAACTGTGAATTCAAACTCTGGACGTTTCTTCAGGGGACTGAATCCAGAGTGGCGACTTTTCTTGCTGAGACATGTGTAATGTCTCACCAGTCCCTAAGCCGCCAAGCAAAAACAAAAAGCGAATCACCTACAGCCATGGAGTTTGGGTTTAGAACACCCAAGTCAGATCACGGCAGTAGTGAGAATGTTTAGCTTAATTATCTAAGCAACCCTATTTATAATATATATAATAACAACATCAATGGTATCAAAATAAGAATAGATATGTATCACGGAAATGTTAAGTAAAAGGTTATTATTAAGCAATAATTTAACTCATAGACCAATTTATCACTATTGAAGATTTGACGACAATGGTTATGTTAAAATCATTATCACGTAGAATTACCATTCGGAATAATCAACTAAATACTGTGAAACTGTAAGTTGTCCTAGTTGCTAGAGTACTCAGCAAAAAACCAACCAATCTCCGCAATAAGTATGGTATTAAAGGCCAAACGTTATTAGATATCTAGACTTAATGCATGCTTTTACGGAGATAAACGCTACACCTTCCAGAATGTAACAAGTCAACCATTCTTTTAAAATTAAATTGAAAAAACAGAAATAAGTTAAATCAACGTATCTGAATTTGAATAGGATGTAAACAACGATTACAAATTTGGTATTTGTTGCCAATGTTGCATTTCGAATTATGCGATCCATGCTTCTAATAATAACGATTATAATAATTATTATTATTTTTATCATCATCATCATCATCATTATTATTATAAATATGATATTGCGGGAATTGATTTCACACTTTATCCATCAAACAATTCTCATCTCCAGGAAAACAAAAGAGAATCCTTCTGAATTGTCTAGCTATGATACACATTTATTGTTCAGGTCTTGTAATAAAGGTGTCTCCCGGCAGAATCATCAAACGAATTGTTGCCTTTTGTAATTTATACTGACCCTTTTGAAATGAGTCTATGGCACCGTTGTTTGTTTTTTACAAATATGATACCCCACAATATTAACACTGTCCACATTATATAAATCTACAAATATCTTACCATCACTGGGTTAATCGACATTCACAAGATGTAAACTTTTAAACCTTGATTATAATCCATAAATCCAAAACTAGCATGTTATCTGTCAATCTACAGAACATGTTCATAACGATAGAAGAAATACATTCATATAGTGCCAGGTCTCGCAGAAAGAGAACGTTTTATGTAAACGGCTGTAAGAAAAAAATGTTTTAATGTCAGTTAGTGTTATAGGTCTTAAGTTATTGAACCAATTAGATGCAAATGTTCGCAATGTTAAAACAATTAATATTTTAGGCACATAATTAAGATTATGTTCATTTCTTTATATGACTGACACCGATGCTGAGGTATGTCCATAATTGTATTTACTGTTCAAATGCAACATATATGATATAATACACATATGGTATAATTATGTCTATTCCACATCTTTTATTTTTGTAATTTGTCATGAATGTTTTTTTATGTTATGTTAAGGGGGGATGCATTATATAAGCAATGCTACAAACACCCTCCCTATCAACATTCTATGTGAGTTTGCTTTCATTAACATGATGTAATATGAATGTTGAAATTTGAATTTAATTTAATTTAATTACCGTTTAAAGATCATTATTCGAAGACTGAGTACGGGAATGATTGTGTCGTATGTATGAGTGACGGGTTAAATTTTCTGGAAATTGTTAGAAGCACCCTTCTCGCTCTGCTGTAATACGCATGCACACATGTGCGCAATCACACACGTATAATGTCATTTGGTTGGGTGAGAGTGAATGTCTGAATGGCTGCGGGTAGAATTTCATATTCTAATTAAATATTATCTTGGTTCGAGTTTCAACTGTCGGTGAATAATGTCAGCATTCATTCTTTTGTTTTTAATACATTATTGTAAAATATGCTTAATGCAGTAACTATGTTTAATTTACCAATAAGGGCAACCAACAATGACCTATACGTTAACCAATAAGCAAGGTTCTTATTACAACATTTGTTGTCATGGTACACAAACGTGATAATGTTTGTAATATTAAAGGTGTGTCTGTGTGTGTATCTTGTTTTGTTTGATTTTATTTGTGTCTCTTGGTGTCCGCATGCGTGTGTGTATGTATGCCTAGGTGCGTAAGTGCATATGTGCGCTGCATATGTGTGCATGCGTATAGGTGCGCGTGTAAATCCATGCGTGAGTAAGTGTGGGCGTGTGTGTATGGGTGTGTTTCAGGGTACATATATTGTGGCACTGGCTCAGCAGAAAAATATCTAAACGTCCTTTGAGACATCTCCACGTATGTGTACAATCATAGAACTATACATGTGTCTGGGCTACTCATCAGTCTGGGCTACTCATATAGTCCGCTTTTCGTACGCAATAAATATATCACGCCCATAGGAAAGCGGTTGATGTAGGCTATACAGAAAAAGCGGAAGAAAATAAACAAAGAACCATTTGACAACGCAACTCGCAGTTAAAAAGACATGCATGCGGCTTTATATTAGGTTAACATATATACAAGATAAAAAGTTTATACATTCAGCACTAATTTGCTGTACCTCAAAGGTAACCTATACATAAAAACATTTAATGATCTCAGTTCCATTCTGGGTTCGAATAGCTAAACAAATCCTACCTATATCAACCGTAAGGACAAAGGTCCGACAGATTCGGCGTCGCCAAGTTGTTGTTTGATCGGGTGCCAGCCACCATAACAGTTTCAGCTGAGAACACATAAAAATTGTGTTGTGTCACTAAGTTGTTACCCGATCAGGATCAAAATATTTGCCTTTTGTGAGCTCTCAATGGATTGTTACTGGACTAGAACAAAATATTGTCTAAATCCTAAGTAAATACTATGATTTATTCAAACCTAATAGCAAAATGTATTTATATATAATGTATTAAATACTGACATCGGTTAAATGAAATCATTAAAGAGACACAGTAAAAATGAATTTAATTACATTTATTATTGTAATAGGTATCAGAGATTATTTAG